>WNWK01004141.1:0-147063 GCA_009830355.1 Cherax destructor
TTATAATGGGAAGGTGTCCCTGCTAAAGCATAAGTATAATGTAATATATTTCACTTTAAATATTTTGCAAGATACTTAAGTGAATTGAAATGTAATATCAAAATATATTTCGAGCGAAGTATATAGAAATATATTTCGAGCGAAGTATATCAAAATATATTTCGAGCGAAGTTATCTAATATTTCCAGTGAAATATATTTCGAGCAAAGTATATCGAAATATATTTCGAGCGAAGTATATCGAAATATATTTCGAGCGAAGTATATCGAAATATATTTCGAGTGAAGTATATCGAAATATATTTCGAGCAAAGTTATCTAATATTTCCAGTGAAATATATTTCGAGCAAAGTATATCGAAATATATTTTGAGCGAAGTATATCGAAATATATTTTGAGCGAAGTATATCGAAATATATTTTGAGCGAAGTATATCGAAATATATTTTGAGCGAAGTATATCAAAATATATTTTGAGCGAAGTATATCAAAATATATTTCGAGCGAAGTATATTGAAATATATTTTGAGCAAAGTTATCTAATATTTCCAGTGAAATATATTTCGAGCGAAGTATATCAAAATATATTTGAGCAGACTAATATATCAGAAATATATTTGAGCAAGTATCGAAATATATTTCGAGCGAAGTATATCAAAATATATTGAAATATATTTTGAGCGAAGTATATCAAAATATATTGAAATATATTTTGAGCGAAGTATATTGAAATATATTTTGAGCAAAGTTATCTAATATTTCCAGTGAAATATATTTTGAGCGAAGTATATCGAAATATATTTCGAGCGAAGTATATCAAATATATTTCGAGCGAAGTATATCGAAATATATTTCGAGTGAAGTATATCGAAATATATTGAAATATATTTCGAGCAAGTTATCCAATATTTCCAGTGAAATATATTTCGAGCAGTTATCCAATATTTCCAGCGAAATATATTTCGAGCGAAGTATATCGAAATATATTAAATATTCGAGCAGTTATCAATTTTTAGTGAAATATATTTCAAGCAGTTATCAATATTTCAGCGAAATATATTTGGCAGTTTAAATTTTGAATATCGAAATATATTTCGAGCGAAGAATATCGAAATATATTTCGAGCGAAGAATATCGAAATATATTTCGAGCGAAGAATATTGAAATATATTTCGAGCGAAGAATATCGAAATATATTTCGAGCGAAGTATATCGAAATATATTTAGAGCGAAGTATATCGAAATATATTTAGAGCAAAGTATATCAAAATATTTTTCGAGCAAAGTTATCCAATATTTCCAGTGAAATATATTTCGAGCGAAGTTTATCAAAAAATATTTTTAAGTATATTGAAATATATTTCAAGCTAAGTAGTATATTGAAATATATTTCGAGCGAAGTATATTGAAATATTTCGAGGTTTATTTTGCTCTAACTATATTTCACTCAAAATATTTTTCAATGTCACAAAGTATATTTCACAAAATATATTTCAATGGGAATATTTTTTCAAGTTAAACATATTTCACTTGAAATATATTTATAGTGCTAAACCCACAAGCCCTTGAATATGTTATACTTGCAGTTGCCAATTCCTACTCCCTGGATAGCTCTGGTGCTCAACTAGTGGTCCACTTCAACTAGGAATATGAAAATTGGTCCACCTAGTTTGGTCATTCACTCCCACTCAATGAGTGGGTAAATTGGTCTTATTCCTCCCACAAGGAATGCAAGATACATTTTGTGCTGTAAACCCATACAACACTATGCTAGAGTAGAGGGGTTATTACATAGTACAGATAAGAGCACTAAACCTATTATGTGAGAAGACAATTGCTAGAATCCTAAAAGTGGTTTGCCAGCAAACAATTGGTCCAACATCAAGCATGTGTTTTTCAATATTTAAATAGTAACCCAAGTTATAATGAGAGTATCCCAGCAGCAAAGGAAACAGCAAGAATGAGTGCAACTAGAAATGTGCCACAACTAAAGTTGAATGCAAACACTGGGACAAGGAGTAAAATTTTTGGATAGCCTGTAATGTGCACAATAGCCATGAAAATTGCATACAATTTCAGAGTCAAAACCCTGGCCAAGTCTAGTAAATGACTGCAGATTTTGTTAGGAATAACTGGATATCTAACCCCATCAAAAGATTTAGAACCAAAAGTGTACACTTAAGAGCACAAGAATGAATATAAGTGGAGAAGAGCAAACATGAATCTTTGGGGACTGCCCATGGAAGGGAAAAGTAAGATGCAGAGTGAAAGAGGTAAATTAAGAAGCCAATAAAAAGCAAATGCAGAAAAGAATGGAGAGAAGACCACCTTTCACACTGTTTGCAAAGCAATAGGTTCAACTTTTTTGATGGCTCCATGTTTCTAGTTTGTGCTCTGAAATTGCCATCCATTGCAATGGTACAGAAGAGCTACAGAATTATTATTAGTATTATAATCAAATAGAAGCGCTAAACCACAGGGGTTATACAGCGCAAGAGCTACAGAAGAGCACTAGCTTTGTTTACACCCATCCACTAGTTGCCTCAGGGATGTGCACCATATTACTATCTCCTGTGTTTTCACTTCATATCTTATTACCCCATGTCATGTTTGGATATTAATCATGGCATTGAAAAGGAAAGCTAGTGGCACAAAAAAGTTTTAGCATGAAACTGTGTCTTTAGTGAAGGAAATTGAGGTAATAGATATGCTTAAATGTTGTGTACCTGTGGTTGATGCGGGCAAGGGAATCAGAAATTCCTTCAATTTGAGACAATAGCTTGTGTGATGAGTAACCCAAATTGCGACCTGTAGAGAAAATGAGGAAACAGTCAATACTCAAAAAATGTAAATGAACAAAAAAGACATGTGCCAGGATAACTGAAGCTAATCCAATTTATTTCCCCGTTTTAAGGTGATCACGCCTTGAATTAATTGTAAAGTGATTTCCTCATATAGTGTCTTAAGTGCACAGAAAGTACATAATGTAGCTTAAACCCAAGTCATATGATGTAAATTATTTTTATGTTTCAAGTATCACTCCTTAAAACAATGTAATATCACAAAATTAATTTTATAAGAACTCCACATGGGACTACACAGTATAAATTGGTACAATTATTGTTATTGGTTTACTTATAAAATTAATTTTGTGATATTACATTGTTTTAAGGAGTGATACTTGAAACATAAAAATAATTTACATCATATGACTTGGGTTTAAGCTACATTATGTACTTTCTGTGCACTTATATATAACACATCCATTATCATAAACTAGGGTATGAGAGATTAGACATTTGAAAGCGACACTATCAATTTTGCACAAATAGCCACATTTACTGCAATGTTGCAGGTTTTTTTTTTTTATTAACACATCGGCCAATTCCCACCAAGGCAGGGTGGCCCGAAAAAGAAAAACTTTAGTCATCATTCACTCCATCACTGTCTTGCCAGAGGGGTGCTTTACACTACAGTTATAAAACTGCAACATTAACACCCCTCCTTCAGAGTGCAGACACTGTACTTCCCATCTTCAGGACTCGAAGTCCGGCCTGCCGGTTTCCCTGAATCCCTTCATAAATGTTACTTTGCTCACACTCCAACAGCACGTCAAGTATTAAAAACCATTTGTCTCCATTCACTCCTATCAAATACGCACAAACATGCTTGCTGGAAATCCAAGCCCCTCGCACACAAAACCTCTTTTACCCCCTCCCTCCAACCTTTCCTAGGCCGACCCCTACCCCGCCTTCCCTCCACTACAGATTTATACACACTCGAAGTCATTCTGTTTCGTTCCATTCTCTCTACATGTCCGAACCACCTCAACAACCCCTCCTCAGCCCTCTGGATAATAGTTTTGGTAATCCCGCACCTCCTCCTAATTTCCAAACTCCGAATTCTCTGCATTATATTCACACCACACATTGACCTCAGACATGACATCTCCACTGCCTCCAGCCTTCTCCTCGTTGCGACATTCATCACCCATGCTTCACACCCATATAAGTGTGTTGGTATAACTATACTCTCATACATTCCCCTCTTAACTTCAATGGACAAAGTTCTTTGTCTCCACAGACTCCGAAGTGCACCACTCACCCTTTTCCCCTCATCAATTCTATGATTCACCTCATCCTTCATAGACCCATCTGCTGACATGTCCACTCCCAAATATCTGAATACATTCACCTCCTCCATACTCTCTCCCTCCAATCTGATATCCAATCTTTCGTCACCTAATCTTTTTGTTATCCTCATCACCTTACTCTTTCCTATATTCACTTTCAATTTTCTTCTTTACATACCTTACCAAATTCATCCACCAACCTCTGCAACTTCTCTTCAGAATCTCCCAAAAGCAGTGTCATCAGCAAAAAGCAACTGTGACAACTCCCACTTTGTATTTGATTCTTTGTCCTTTAACCCCACACCTCTTGCCAAGACCCTCTCATTCACTTCTCTTACAACCCCATCTATAAATATATTGAACAACCACGGTGACATCACACATCCCTGTCTAAGGCCTACTTTTACAGAGAAATAATCTCCCTCTCTCCTACACACTCTAACCTGAGCCTATCCTCATAAAAGCTCTTCATGTTGCAGTTATAATTTTTAAACCAGCACACCATAAATTTTCAGCTGATTTTTATTTTCAGTTTTTACAAAACATGCTTTTTCAAAGTTTTTTTTTTTTTTCTTCAACAAGTCGGCCGTCTCCCACCGAGGCAGGGTGACCCAAAAAGAAAGAAAATCCCCAAAAATAAAAAAATTCTTTCATCATCATTCAACACTTTCACCACACTCATACATATTCAGTGTCTTTGCAGAGGAGCTCAGATACGACAGCTGAGAATAATCCCTCCCAGCTGTCACTATCTCAGACCCCTCCTTTAAAGTGCAGGCACTGTACTTCCCATTTCCAGGACTCAAGACCAACTAAATCAATTAACTAAATCAGTATTAAGTTCAAAATTTTGTTATAGGAGTAAAATTTTAGTGGCCTGCCTGTTAATTAAGAGATTAATCAGCTACAAAGATTTATATTCTAGTTAAAAATGTGTTAATTGCTTAACCCTTTCGGGGTTATGGTCGTACAAGTACGTTTTACACACTGGTTATTGACGTACTAGTACGCCTAAATTCTAGCGCCCTCAAATCAAGCAGAAACAGGCTGTTAGGCCTAGATGTGATAGAATGGGTGCACGCGGTCAGTGTGTGCAGTATAAAAAAAATTCCTGCACACCACAGTGCATGAGGGAATAAAAAAAACTGACCGTGTTTTTGGTTTAAAACAGTGACTTTGCAGTCTATTTTCGTATGGTATTTATGCTTGTATTCTCGTTTTCTTAGTCTCATTTTATAGATGATATATTACAGAAATAGAGATAATTTTGACTGGTTTCATGATGACAAGGACCTTGAAACTGAGCGCAAAGTAGTGAAAATGTTCGATTTTGGCCGATGTTCAGGAGTAAACAAATCACACCATGCGTCCCATACACATCAACTGGAGAGTCGAATATTCTTGCACAAGTGCGCTGATATTATTTATACCATTTTTACAGTGATGCAGTTGTATACATAACAGTAAAACTTCTATTTTTTTTGTGAGAATAAAAATTCAAAATGGAAAGCAAAATTTATGTAAGAGGGGCCTGGAGACATGACTAATGAACAGAGATGATGTTATTTTAGTGCCAGGAATGTCTGCCTTGTTTATTATGGACCCTATTTTGAAATTGGCATCGTTTGAAATTTGTGTGAAATTGGCCAAATTGCCATTTTCTGACCACTATTTTGGGTAGTTGAAATTGGTAAATAGGCGGTTTCTTGTACTCAATCGATAGAAGAAATGGAGTTCTAGCGAAATAGCTATAATTTTAGTAGACTGAAACATTGGAATGTGCCAAAAATAAGGCTCAAAGTGGGCGAAATTGCCGATGCGTAAATGTCATGGCTACCGCTAACTTCGCAAAAGCATAATTCAGTTAGTTTTCGATCAAATTACATAATTTTTGTGGCGTTATGATCGGAAAACGATTCTCTATCAATCCATAAGAAAATATAATTTTTTTTTTTAAATTCGTGGACCCTGAGAACGAGTTTCAGAGACCCCCCTTGGACCCCCAAAGGGTTAAGGTAGTGGAGAATTAAGGTCTTTGCACAGTGTGTATTGTCTGTGGTTCTCTTATGTATATTGGTTTATATTTTAAAAACTTTCATTTTATACATACTATAATGTAATATAAAGAGTTTTCCCTCAAAGTTTTTATTAAAAGAAAATTTTGACATGGCTTCACTGTACAGGTCTATTCTGTATACAAGTCACTCGTACACAACTACCCCGTAAAGAATTAAAATAAAACAATCTTGTACATTACCTGAACACACTACAAGCACATCACACATACAAGGAATTGGTACCTTTAGTGAATAATCTTGTATATTTAAACCTGGGAAAAAAAAAAAATACAGCATCACTAGATATACACAAGATATGTACACCCAAAAAAAAAAAAACTAGAAAAATGCAATAAGTATCTTTCATGTGTCTTACTGCTAGAAAAACAAAAAAAGTTAAAATTAAAAAAAACTTCCTAACCAATAATAGCACTGAGCATAGACATGCAAGTTATAACAGTATGGTGTACTTGATTTTAACCGAGAATAGCAGTTTTTACTTTTTTCAGCTGTTTCCTTTAAGTGGGAGGGCACCTTATTCTTAATCCAAGGAATTGGATGTACCCTTCCACCCTTATATCAAACCTGATTACAGCTCATTCATATACATATTATGGTGCCTCTAATTTAGCACTTCCACATGAAACTATTTCATTAAATGAAGTCTGAATCTGCCAGGGTCAGGTAGCACTGGGGAAGAGGGAGGCATTAAGGTACATTCCAAAGGAGAACAGGTCCAGTTCCTTTGATCAAGAGCCCCTCACTGGCATCAAGACATCGTCCCTGAGGGGCTCCATGAAATATTAGATCCTTACTCCAGAAGGGAGGTTCCTTGATACAAGAGGGGGGGCTCTTGAGCCAAGGAATTGGACCCAACTTTTTCCTTGGATTGAACCGAATTGCCTCCTGTTCCCCCAGGTGCTCTATGACCCCCTACTGGTTTATCACTCTCAACATCATTGCAATAATCTTAGTCTAGAGCAAAGACATTTAACAGCTTTTATTGTGACTGTTTTGATTGGTTAAGATGCTTAGCTTAGTCATACAGCAAATACACAATCCACAAAAAAAAAAAAACATTAAACCTACTAGGATCATACAGCACTGCAGGGCAGGAATTTATGCAGGATCAAAGGATAAGCAAGGGTGGAGAGGACAACAAAGGTAAAGTTAGGAAGGGCTGTGAGGAGTGCTAAAGGATTATCAAAGTTTGTGTAATAAATCAGTTGCTGTCAAAGAGGGAGTCTGTGTCAACAGTGGGGCCATCAGCAAGGAGGGAAGATAAACCTGATTTTCTCAGCTAAAAAAACATTTTTTAAACTTTTAATCAAAATTCCTGCTGCAGTTGAATTTTTTGGTTAAAGTAGGCTAAATTTTACTATTTTTTGAAGTAGCTTAAAAATATGCATATTTTAGTTAAAAAGTTAATGTTTTCAGGAAATACTTGAAAAATCATTGAAATATTCAACAAATATATAATTCTACACGCTCGTTTATAGACAGAACAGTCATTATGCATTACAGTGTCAAAAAAGACTGAGGAATGTTAATGGCTATAGTGCAACAGAGGAAGGAACTGACAAAAGGCAAGCTGGGGTTGATATAATAAACGTTTCAATCAAAAAGTGCATTTGTACTCAAAGTTGAGCATTCCAAAAGATCAGGTAACATGAGTGCCCAGGAGCTGAGCAAGAATATAAAAATGAATGATGAACTATTTGGTAAACAGGATAAAGAAAATGGTTAGACTGTCAACAAAACTCAACATGTTGCACAAAGAGGCACTGGGTGCCTCTCCATGTGATAGCTATATATATATCAGTCTTGTATAGCTGGTAAGCAAACATGCAAGAACTGTTTCCCAATTCTGGGAATAAAATTCCACCAAGAACTTGTTTCTTAACCTCAATGGATGACACTGCCATTGATCTCAGATGGTCTTAAACAAAACTGGAAAATAGTTCGAATAGGGTAAACCTCTGTGAGAGATGGACAAGTTGCAGTCTGCAAGTTCACTGCCCTGCACACCAGAATGACCAGGGACCCAGCAAACAACAGTGTCTATGTCTGCCGAAGAAGTGACAGCCAGTACTGAATGCAAAGGATGATGGGAGGCGAGCGAGTCCAAACTCTGAATAGCTTGTAATGCACGTCAAGAGTAAGATTATATCAATTGACGTGGGAAGAGAAGTGCATATAACTCTGCTTTGAAAACCTAGACAAATCTGGTTTCTTCAACTTCCAGGAAAAGGAAAACAAGGAATTTATAGACTGCTGTGTACAGCAAAGAAACACTGCAGTACTCGGGTCACGACAACAAAGACCTTAATCCCCTGCAGTGCACAAAGGCTCTGCCATCATGGACTACCTTGGTGAGAGATGGCAAACGTGAAAATATGTACGTACATTGGTGCATTTTATATCCTGTATGACCAAGATCAACATATTAACAGATGGAAAAAGTCCCAGTAAAACCTTGTTCTGTTAAGCATGTCTTTTTGCACTTAGTTCTATTACTGTAACACACTTAAGTTTATGAACAAAATATGAGCTATCAAACCAAAAATATTTATTTTTTCACTATACATCTATTTCATTTGCAAAATTGCAGAGAGCTATACTGTAATTAAAAAAAATCTTTGACCTGCAGATGCAAGTAACTTTTTAATCTAACTACATGGTTACAGGGAGTTACTTTGCTAGAATTGCTTAATGGAAGCAATGAACTCTGATTTGTTTTAAAGCACTTCTTAAAAGTATAAAACAATATACACTCAATCTTAGAACAAGTTCATAAAGTAAATAATGGTCCCATTTAATTACATTTTGATTATACTGTACACCATATGAGTTGCAGTCTTCTTTTTATTAATGATCCTCGGCAACATATAACACAAGATATTTCATGGAGAGAAAACCCTTAATATCACAATCCAAGATTGCCTAAGTACGTACTGTATATCATATGAAAGGCATTTTAAGAACATCCAGGATTTCTTTGATGTCATTTCTAAACCTAGATAAGGTTGAGAGATTTAAACAAAAATATACTAAGCTACAGCTTTTATGGGCAATGCTCCAAAATACGTTAATTTAAGTGCATTCTAGACTTTAAACCTACATAAATAAATACTCCGTTTAAATGACTTCATACTCTAAAATTTTTCATAAATTTCCCTAAAAATTACCAGAGCATGCAAATTTTCTACATTCCTTACAAAACAAATGCAGACTACACACATGCAAGAGATTGCCTCACAAAACCCTTAAGATTTAACACTAAACTGTTTGCAATACGCAAAGATAGGGTAATGCGAGGTTTTTTATTGAATGCTAAAAAACTATTATATTTTTATATAACTTTAATATACATAATCTTGGTACAGTAAAATCTCACATAACGTGAGGGTTATGTTCCTGAAATTAACACTTAATTTGATATAGAAATGTTTGGAGATGGTCATGTAGACCAAATGAACAGTATTATTATTATTATTATAATCAAATAGAAGCGCTAAACCACAGAGGTTATACAGCGCTGAAGGTTCCTAATGAACAGTAGATGGCTGGGGGAGGGGGAGGGGTTGACTTTTGTATTAACTAATGCCACTCATACATTTCACCATACGATTTTCTTAACAATAACGGGGAAGAATTTTATCTTACCTTAAATTACTAGTTCTCATACTTCTTGTTGGAGATGTATATGTGACTACTGAGAGGTAGTTAGCTGACACCTATGGGGCATTCATCTGTTGAGGTCAAGAAGGTCACTACAGCATATGCGTAGGGAGCCAGAATCTCCATCCGGCTTTTCCCAGCCCATATAAATCTCTGAACAGAAAAGTTTTCATGCCTGAGCCATATTTTCAAACTTTTAAGGTGAATAATCTCAGGCAAAACTGCATATTAATAATTCTTGAATGTATGAATAACATTCTATTAAAAAATGCTCTATGTGAGCCTGTACCATGAGAGGTCTTACTGTATTACACAAATACTGGACATTATTTTTAATTTATAAGAAAATATGTACAATAATCCAATTTTTTTCCACATGCTGGTATGCCCAATTCAAGTCGCACTTCAAATTTCCATCTAAGTCTTCCCTTAACACTTATGAACCTAAGTGATTTTTCCTTTTACATCCACAAGTTATACTGCAATATAAAAATATAATAAACACTTACAGCTAGCTTACTTGTATAACTGGCAATTTATCCTGAAATATGTGACCCTATATGGAGCCAAAGATTCTAAAAGAACTATTATATATGCAAACAGGGTATTTCCACCATTGCTTACCTGTAATGGTAGAAGAGTCCTATAGATAAATTTCATGCTATATCACAGTACTTTATACAAACATCACCATCACCATGTGCACTTGGTAGACAGAGACAAACATGCTAGTTATATCAATGTAGGTATAGTTTACAAACTGTAATACTATTTAAATCAAATACACAAGACTTATTAGTACCCTCCATTAATGAATATTGAATCTTAAGTGTCAGTTTTATTGTTAGGGCCTTCGGCTCGCAACTAAAGTCACCGGGTTCAATCCTGGGCAACTTGAGACTGCTCTTATGTCTCCTTCACTTGATGCTCCTGTTCACCTGGCAGTAAATAAGCATCCTGGGGAAATAGGGAAGGTGGAGATAGTATATATTAGATAAGTTTGGGCTTAGACATAAAATTTAATCATTTACTAGGTCCATGAACTTGGATGTTTTAAGCATTAACTCTCAGATTCTGCTCATTTTGCAATTCATGACCTTCCAATTATCTCACAGAAAAGTCCATTTTCATACTTTTCCAGTACTGTCTCAGCACCTTTGAGATCATTGGCAAAGATGTTAGTCTGAATTAGTAACTAGAAAAGTACTTATTATCAAGCCAGTATGGTGTTCTTATCAATCTTCTCTGAACCACTGTTGTTTATGGGAAATGGTAAATTCACGATTACATACTGGACAAGCAAGACACTCATAGAAAGAGAATACCATCCAGACATGCTGACAGTAAAAAATCTCTTAACCCTTTCAGGGTTTCGGCCGTACTAGTACGGCTTACGCGCCAGGGTTTTCGTCGTACTAGTATGCCTAAATTCTAGCGCCCTCAAATCAAGTGGAAACAAGCTGATAGGCCTAGGTGTGAGAGAATGGATCTGTGCGGTCAGTGTGCGCAGTATTAAAAAAAAAATCCTGCACTACACAGTGCATGAGGAAAAAAAAACTTTTTGGTTTAAAACAGCGACTTTGCAGTCAATTTTCGTAGAGTATTTATGCTTGTATTCTCGTTTTCTTAGTCTCATTTGATAGAATGGATAATATATTACAGAAATAGAGATAATTTTGACTGGTTTCACGATGACAAGTACCTTGAAACTGAGCGCAAAGTAGCGTAAATGTTCGATTTTTGCCGAAGTTCAAGAGTAAACAAATCACGCCATGCTTCCAATACACATCAACTGGGTAGTCTAATATTCTTGCACAAGTGCGCTGATATTATTTATACCATTTTTACAATGATGCAGTTGTATACATAACAGTAAATCTTCTATTTTTTGTGAGAATAAAAAATCAAAATGGAAAGCAAAAGTAATGTAAGAGGGGCCTGGAGACGTGACTAATGAACAGATAAAATGTTATTTGAGTGCCAGGAATGTCTGTCTCATTTATTCTGGACCCTATTTTGAAATTGGCATCTTTCGAAATGTGTGTGAAATTGGCCAAATTGCCAATTTCTGACCATCTTATTGGTGGTCAGAAATTGGTAAATTGGCAGTTTCTTATACTCAATTGATAGAACACAAATGGAATTCTAGCGAATTAGCTATAATTTTAGTAGACTGAAACATAGGAATTTGCCGAAAATAGGGCTCAAAGTGGGCGAAATCGCTGATGCGTAAATGTCATCGATACCGCTAACTTCGCAAGAGCATAATTTCATTAGTTTTCCATCAAATTTCATAATTTTGGTGGCATTATGATCGGAAAAAGATTCTCTATTATTTCATAAGAAATTTCTTTTTTTCCCCCGAAAAATTTGCGACCCTGAGAACGAGTTTGGGAGAGGGCCTTGCGACCCTGAAAGGGTTAATCGACTACCCTATTTATCGGAGAGCATGCATATTTTTAACACTATTTCCTTCAATAGACACTCCAGCTGCCCTGTTTCTTCAATGTACCATCTCTATTGCAGACTAACTTTACAAATGAAGTTAACCTATTACACCAGCTATAAAGGAACTGGAGTAACCTTTCCATTAATTGGTTCAAACCTGATTGCTTCCTATTCCTTACTTTGTATGAACCTTTCAGATTTAGTGCACTCCCATTAATTCCTGCACATACCATTTTTTTTTTTTACACTTGTACTAACCCTGAATGACACACATGGCTTTAAATATTTTCTAATTATAGTGATTCCTCCCAAAAGTATTCCTTTGCAAAAATAATACTACTATGTATGACCTTCCCATGTGCACAATATTGGATATCCCACTGTATGTTTCATATGCAAAAACAGTTTACATGGCCAGTAAAATTTAAGCGCATATGAAATCTAGAGAAATAAGAACGTCTGCTGATTTCTATATATTATCCAGTCACTGCTCAGGTATCTGGATGAATTCCATATTTTAGCCATTTTATACCTAGCTTGAATTTCAAAGAACCACCTGGATCTTTATAATCTTTGTACCATCTCACTCAGGATACTGGCATTTTAGTGGTTTACAAAGTTCAGGATGTATGAATCAGGCAGGGCTCTCTCTACCTAACCTCACATCTATCTTGCAATGTCATATTACAGTGACCATTTTATTCCATAAGAATAATCAATAACAATAGTAAATATCAGCAAATTAATAGTGCACACAGTATGATGGAAAACTATACAAGTGCATCAAGACTGTTTATGAAGGCAAAGCTAAATATCATAATGCAGTGAAAAACAAAAAACTCACAAATTTGCACCAAGCTTCTATTTGTTTACCAGAAGCAACCACTTACACAAATTACAAATATTACAGTAAACCTTCTTATAACACGACACCACAGTGTGATTTTTTGCAAAGACGATTGAAAATTTCATAGTGTACTATTAAACATAATATGCACTGTAAATCTAAGGGGAAAAAAAATCAGCATGCAAAATTTGGTTAGTAACCCCCATAGATTTTCAGTCTGCTAACTGGGCTACGAGAGATGTCTTCACCCTTATTGCTAAGTGAGAGCAAATCATGTCCCATAGACAGCATTACTTCATTGTTTTCCAAAATTTATGTAACTTATAAGTACTTAAGTTATTTATATAAAACATCTCCCAGACACAGCCTCCCACAATATTTATTTTTCTATAAATGTTGTGGGAGAAAGTAATAGCCAAAAAAATGGAATACGTACTTATATTATGGGAAACGGCTGTGTTAAATTTTTTTTTATAAAAGTATTAATAAAAAAATTTGGCTATTACTTTCTCAAATGCATTAATCTTTGGCATGTTTGTATGATATACAAGTGTTTGGTACAATTTGCAAAATGCAACTATTTTTACGAAGTTGAAAAGTTAAGTGGCCCAGTTATAAAGCAGCTTCCCACAAGATTCTTTTCCACTTCCCCATGGACAATAGAGAAAATAAAAAGAACAAGAGCTATTAAGAAAAAGAAGAAAAACCTAGATGTGTGTATGTATATATATGCATGTGCATGCCTGTGTAGTGTGACCTAAAGTGTAAGTAGAAGTAGCTAGATATACCTGTTATCCAGCATGTTTATGAGACAGAAAAAAGACACCAGCAATCCTACCATCATGTAAAACAGTTTCAGGTTTCTGTTTCACAGTCACCTGGCAGGATGGTAGTACCTCCCTGGGTGGTTGCTGTCTACCAACCTACTACCTATGTCTGGTGCAATTTGGTAAGGACAGCTGAATTTTATTTTTACATTGTTGGCATGTACCTATTGTGTCGACTGATAATCCCTCACTGCATCCGACTCGACTGAGTAGGCCCACATTTACCCTCCCCACACTTTGCAAGTAATGAGACGGCAGACTTGTCGAGAAAAAAAAAAATATTCTCCATGGGGAAGTGGAACAGAATTTCTCTAAGCCATGCGTGTTGTAAGAGGCAACTAAAATGCCAGGAGCAAGGGGCTAGTAACCCCTTCTCCTGTATACGTTACTAAAGTTAAAAAGAGAAACTTTTGTTTTTCTTTTTGGGCCACCCTGCCTCGGTGGGATACGGCTGGTTCATTGAAAGATAAAAAAAAATCTATATTTGTAAATTTGGTGCCTAGAACACAACTTTATTTTTCCCATATTTTCTTAACTTCATATAGTGCGAATTTTTACAAAGCACCGTTTTGGGGAAAACATCTTGCACATTATGAGAGGGTTTACTATACCATATGCATATACAGAAATCCCATTATATATTCATGCAATAACAAGACCTACTTTATGCTGACTCATCAACTACATGTAGCTGGAGTAGAAACAATCACTTTATATCAGCATGACTGACTATGCCATTAACCAAGACATCTGGTTCAGGACCAGTCTGACTGCTGTAGCTATCAACAGGAAGATTGGTATGAGACTACCAACAGGGTCTCTATAGTACTGCAAACTTTTTGACCAATTAAAATCTGAAGTTAAGAATTTTTAAATCACTTTCCACATGTTTGGTTTCAGTTTCTTTTACACCTGACTGAAAGAAAAAGCTAGGCTATCTTACAGGAATTCCCCCCCCCCTTTCCCATCATATTATATAACCTGAAAATAACTTATTTGGATACTCTTGGTAACAGTACTGCATCCTATACACATCAAAACAATAAATACTGTATATCAAATCATACAAAAAACTTACCCAATGAAAAAGAAAGAAATCCTCCATTCTATTTACCTGGGTTTCTTATAACTAAATTATATATACATACAGGATAAAAACAAAGGAAAAAATTATAAACCAATGAAAACCACAATATTCTACCTAGATGCCAGTTATGTGCAAAATGGAGCACAAAATCCCTGTACATTTGAGCAAAAATAAGAAGCAACATATATAAATGTGCTTAGAAAAGTAAAACAAGAAACATCTACACATAGGACTTTTTTTTTTTTTTTTTTTTTTTACAAAAGTCTTTGGTTGCAAGTGTTTACATATGAAAAACAGATCATCTGGCCCTCCTAGGAGTCAACCATCTAATATAACTTTGAATGTTCAGGAAACAAAGATTATCTCTACTGCATTACAGTACTCCAATGAGAACAGCCAACATATATGTAAACTCTCCCTGTCATACAGCTACAAAAAAAAATAAAATGGACAGCAATTGAACAGATGACAGGGTAAACACAGCCTTACCCTCGACTGATATTATGGATTGTGTCCCCTGACAGGGTATACAGTACCATAGCAATGTGTTTAATTCTTCCAAAACCATTCAAGTTCTTAACATGTACTTACCTATTTCAATTGGGTGTAATGGGACACCACTGTTCTGTCATTCCTCTTTACATGCTGTACCAGATGTGAAATAGCTAACACATCTATCTGTAAATCCCTCTATGAAGTCTGCTTACACTGTCATCCTGCAGCTCAATTTAATACTTTAATCATCTTGTTTAAATACTGCTATACTATGATGCATAATGGTTCAGCAAACTCGGAGATGAAGTGTCTAGTATGTTAAACATCAAAATGAATCTTGGCATTTCTACAATTAGATGAACAATGACTATCCTTAATGATGTCGAAATTGAGCTAAGAATTTTAAAATATAGAACAATTAATGTTTAAGAGTACATACTTTCAGTACAGTATATAAAATGCAAAGTAATAGTAAACATTCCTTTGCAGTTATCAATATGCTACAATTTTAATACAGTGGACCCCCGAGTTTCGGTCACCTCGAAAATCGAACAATTATGTAAGTGTAATATTGTAAGTGCTTTTGTAAGTGTATTTTTGGGGGTCTGAAATGGACTAACCTACTTGACATTATTCCTTAAGGGAGTAAATTCGTTCGGTAATGGCACTTGAGCAGCCTTCTGGAATGAAATATGACCGAAACTCGGGGGTCCATTGTATAAACATTCTTCAATTTTTTAACATATCTATACTGTTAATTTACTAAAACATATTACTGTAACATAATATTATTGAATTTCTTTGTCATCTTTCATATACAATTATTTCTTAACACACTGTTGGTGAAACAGAGTGGTAAGCAGTCTTCAAACATTCAAGGAGTATCTTTGAATTTCAGAGACTCGGTAATATTCACACAAACATGGAGCTTATCACCAAATAATGACATTTTTTTCTTTTCTTTTAACAGAAGATGCATAATTCATAAAACCACATTTTCTAAACACTCGGTAAAGGAAAATTTGTGAGCAAATAATAAATACCTCATTGTACCACTGTACCCTCTTGAAACATTTAATGAAGCTCATTCAAAATGTATTGGGTTAGCATTTTCCTCTCTAGACTCAGACTTGACACACTAAACTTTTAAAACTCATTTATTCACAAAGCAATGGGCTAATCTTCAACAAATTTTGTGAATAAAAAACAGTTCGGGAGACATCAATAAAGTGAAGAGCCTGGAGAGCAAATGGAATTAGTTAAAAATGTAAGAGGGCAGATGTTAAATGGGGAGGCAGAGGTACTGGAAAGACAGAATATTCTGAAGAGTTGTTGATTGAATGTTAACGATGAAAGGGAGGTAGTGATTCCTACATTGGTAAGGAGTCATCTTAGGTGGCTATGGTAAAAGTGGGTAGATTGAAAGAGGGTAAAGCAGCTGGGATTGATGGAAAAAAGAGAGGTGTTAAAAGAAGGCAGGGATACAGTGTTTGTGTGTGATGAGTGGTTGGTGTGTTAGTTCAATATATGCATGAAAGAGGATTAACAGAGCATGCAGAGTTCCTTTGTACATGGAGAAAGAAAAAAAAGAAAAAGAGAGAGAGAGAATGTAAAGGGATGATAAGCTTGTTGAGTATACTGGGTAAAGTGTATGGTAAAATTATTAGTTAAAAAAAAAAAAAGTACGAAGTTGGAATTGTGATAAATGCTTTACTGCCACAGAGTTCTTTTGGGAGATTATAAAGATAAGTTGCAAAGGTAGGGGTGATTAATTTTGGAGGGTATACAAGAGGAAATTAAAAGTGAATATAGAAAAGAGCAGTGAGAAACAAAAAGTCTAGGCATTGAAAAAATCAATATCAGACTGGGAGGGAGGATGGAGGCAGTGAATGTATTTAGATATTTGGGAGTGGATATGTCAGTTAATGGGTGTACTATTAAAGATGAGATGAATCACATTATTATTATAATCAAATAGAAGCGCTAAACCACAAGGGTAGATGAATCACAGAATAGATCAAGGAATTCTTCAACACTTGTCCAACCTTTGGACGAAGACCTACTTCGACTAGTGGATGGTACCACTATGACCCTGCCTCCTGCTGCTTCACCTCACCTGACTACAGTATATAAGCCACCTCTACGGACATATGCAGTACTTTCTACAAGATTGATGGACTGAACACATCGACTCCAGGCCGAGGGACTGATTACCTCAAAACTCCTAGTCTCCTTACACCTTTCTACTTTGTATTGGACTGATGAAGCCACTGTGTGGCAAAATGCTTCCTCAATAAAGATACCCAAATGTTGCATATGTGTCTAATTTACAACATAGATCAAGAAAAAAATGGGTGGTGGTGGTGTGTTTACGAATCTGTGGATAGAAGTTTATTTATAGATACAAAAATAGAAATGTTACTAACACTTTTATATGAGCAAAGCATGGGTTTTGAAAGTTCCAGTGAGGAAGCTCAAGGCAATGGAGAAGCCATGTTTAAGAATTTGGAATAAAGAAATTAGAAGATGGTGTGGGGTCACTAACGATATACAGTGGACCCCCGAGTTTCGTAAACCCCGGAAATCGTACATTTATGTAAGTACAGTGGACCCCCGAGTTTCGTAAAAACTTCACTCCTGAAGTCTGCTCAAGTGCCATTACCGAACGAATTTACCCCCTTAAGGAAAAATGACACGTAGGTTAGTCTATTTCAGACCCCCAAAAATACTTTTCCACAAGCACTTACAATATTATACTTACATAAATGTACGATTTCCGGGGTTTACGAAACTCGGGGGTCCACTGTATAATATTGTAAGTGCTTGTGGAAGTGTATTTCTGTGGGTCTGAAATAGACTAACCTACGTGACATTTTTCCTTAAGGGAGTAAATTCGTTCGGTAATGGCGCTTGAGCAGACTTCAGGAGTGAAGTTTTTACTAAACTCGGGGGTCCACTGTACAGTGGACCCCCGGTTAACGGCCTGCTCCAAACACTAAAAATTATGTAAGTGTATTTTTGCAAGAGCTTTTGTAAGCGTATGTTTGGGGGTCCAAAAGGACTAATCTAATTTACATTATTCCTTATGTTAATAAATTTGTTTGGTAACGGCACTTGAGCAGCATTCTGGAACGAATTATGGTCGTTAACCGGGGGTCCACTGTATTTCAAATAGCTGAGGGCTTGAAGTTTGGGCTCTTAGAGGATAGAAAGGGATAGGATGGCAAAAAAGGGGTTTATAAATCTGGGGAAAAATATAGTAGTAGGAATCATCCAAGAAAGGGAAGTTATTTCTACAGTAAACAAATTACACCTGTAAAAAATATTTTCAAATTCTGCCCCTTTTATTTTCTACTGATGTGGGCCTCAGACAGAGTGCTCCTCATTTTTTTCATCTGGTGTTCTTATGGGTTTGCTTGTGCCCTTGATCTTTGCAAATACTATAAACTGACATTTCACACTAAGTATTATGAATGACAATATGCACAGGAAAAACTGTGGACCCACAGCTTTGAGATAGACATGTTGCCATTGTGCCAACATTTTATACAAGACTCTCAACAGTAACTAAGGTGAAGGGTAACACTTTCACTTTGCTCTACAGGCTGACATCTCTTCTCAGTAAAACACACATTACATTTTTATTCCTGATTAAGTGATATTCAATACCAACAAGATGATGAATTAGACACATGTGCAACATCTGGGTATTGTGACTTGTATGCAAGCAGACACCCAGATGATGCACATGTGTAATTCATCGTTTTCATTCCTGATATGAAGAATGTTTTTATTTGTCCAAGTATAGAATATTACATCTATACATTAAACATTTCTAGTGTTTCAGAATCAGTTAAGATCTAAAGAAGTTTTTGTTTTGTAGCCAGTTCAGCTTTAGCAACAGAAGGATCTCCAGCTTTTCCCAATCCTGATGGTTGTCAGTATACCACAACTTGACTAAACCCACTGAATGGTGCCCTCAGTTTAATATGAAAACTTATAACTAAAGAATACATTCTCCAGCTCCTTAACTTATTGTAAAACGCAATTTTCTTCCTCAATCAATATGCCCATCTGACTATAATTTACATACGTTCAAACATTACTAATATGTCTTTACATAATGGATGGGAAGGGTAGGAGAAATTCATTATGCAAAACCATGTTTCATTCTGGGAAAAGTGGTATGTAAATGTATTAGAACTTCTGCTACTTATTTGTTCGACTCCTAATACTTAGCCACTATAATCAAGTAATGTATGTAGTTAATTATTACAATTACCTAAATACATTTTCATCACCAATCAAACAAATTACACATTTTTTTATGTATAAATTGTAGTCTGCTATATTAAACTTTTCCTGGAATGACATTGCTCTCCCACTGACAAAACATATTTTAATCCATGCCCAAAGTTTTAAATCCTTAAGCACTGCAACTTGCAATGTATATCAAGCTATTATTGCCAACACTGAGAAGTGGGTTCTTGCTCACCTCACTTCCGCAGGTTTTGTCGAGCAAAGAGATACATTAAATTAGCACATTCTTTAAGTTGAATGTACACACAATATAATGTTACATACATAAAAGATCCACTTCACTTGTGCAAGTTAGGATCTTGCCAGTGGGTTTTCATAACCCAGTCAATATTTTCATTCCTCCTTTATATTTCCTGGATTCATTATGCTTCCATTCATTACATGTGCTGGCAGCTTGAAGGTGTCACGCTTCACAAGCCACATGGCTAGTAGTTTAAATCTGCAAGAGAGAATTTACGCTTATTAATTTCAACACTTCCAAACATGATTTTAGGAAAATCTGTCTATACCTGATGCTAAGAGGACCTTTCTACACCTCTGGTTATTAATATTTGAACATTTTAACATTTAAAGGTATAAAGTTTAATAAACCCAAGTCTCTTGCTGAAATGCTTGTATCTTTTATCTTGAAACAGGTGCTCAAGAATAACAAAATCTCAAATTTTTGTTTCATTTTTAACATACATGCCAGAGGCACATAGTCATTACAGTGCAGATGCCCCTCCAAACTGCAAAATCACAACCCCTCCTTCAGAATACAGGTACTGCTCTTCCCACCTCCAGGACTCAAGTTTGGCTAACCTGTTTTCCCCCAAATCCCTTCATAAATGTACCTTGCTCACACAAACAGCACCAAGTCACAAAAACTGCTTGCTTCCACTTACTATCTAATGCTCCCAACACAAGCCTGCTGGATGCCCAAATCCTTAGCACTTAAAGCCTCCTATACCCCTCCCTCCATTTCGTGGGATGACCCCAGCCCCTCATTCCCTCCATCCTAGGTTTATACACCTTCCTAGTAATCCAATTTTGCTCCATACTAACAACCCATCTTCAGTCCTCTAAATAATACTTTTGTTGATAACCCCCACACCATATAATCTCCAAGACCTGAATTTTTTTTTTCAACAAGTCAGCCGTGTCCCACCGAGGCAGGGTGACCCAAAAAGAAAGAAAATCACCAAAAAGAAAAAAAAGAAAATACTTTCATCATCCAACACTTTCACCTCACTCATACATAAGCACTGTCTTTGCAGAGGCACTCAGATACGACAATTTAGAATAGTCCCTCCAAACTGTCAATATCCCAGACCCCTCCTTTAAAGTGCAGGCATTGTACTTCCCATTTCCAGGACTCAAGTCCGGCTACATCTATAATAACCGGTTTCCCTGAATCCCTTCACTAAATACAGTCATACCTCGGTTAACGATGGTGTCGGATAACGATAAATTCAGTTAGCGATACATTTTTACGTCAAAATATTGACTCGGTTTACGATGATTGCTTCGGTTTACGATATTCGTCCTGGACGCATCCGCGTGGCGCCCAGCTGTGCGGGCACTCCAGGGAGCGTCAGTGTGCTATTGTTTACAAGCGAGAGCGACCACCACCCACTCCACCCACGCATTCATACCAGTATATTGTCATTATTCCACTGTTTTTAGTGCTTGCAACTGCTAAATAAGCCACCATGGGCCCCCAAGAAAGCTCCTAGTGCCAAGCCTGTGGTAAAGAGTGTAGCAGGGAGTGAAGCATTCATGCAGGGAGTGTAGCAGGCATGCAGGGAGTGTAGCATTCATGCAGGGAGTGTAGCATTCACGCAGGGAGTGTAGCAGGCACGCAGGGAGTGTAGCAGGCACGCAGGGAGTGTAGCAGTCACGCAGGGAGTGTAGCAGTCACGCAGGGAGTGTAGCAGTCACGCAGGGAGTGTAGCAGTCACGCAGGGAGTGTAGCAGTCACGCAGGGAGTGTAGCAGTCACGCAGGGAGTGTAGCATTCACGCAGGGAGTGTAGCATTCACGCAGGGAGTGTAGCATTCACGCAGGGAGTGTAGCATTCACGCAGGGAGTGTAGCATTCACGCAGGGAGTGTAGCATTCACGCAGGAGTGTAGCATTCACGCAGGGAGTGTAGCATTCACGCAGGGAGTGTAGCATTCACGCAGGGAGTGTAGCATTCACGCAGGGAGTGTAGCATTCACGCAGGGAGTGTAGCATTCACGCAGGGAGTGTAGCATTCACGCAGGGAGTGTAGCATTCACGCAGGGAGTGTAGCATTCACGCAGGGAGTGTAGCATTCACGCAGGGAGTGTAGCATTCACGCAGGGAGTGTAGCACGGGAGTGTAGCAGCACGCAGGGAGTGTAGCATTCACGCAGGGAGTGTAGCAGGCACGCAGGAGTGTAGCAGGCACGCAGGGAGTGTAGCAGGCACGCAGGGAGTGTAGCAGGCACGCAGGGAGTGTAGCAGGCACGCAGGGAGTGTAGCAGGCACGCAGGGAGTGTAGCAGGCACGCAGGGAGTGTAGCAGGCATGCAGGGAGTGTAGCAGGCACGCAGGGAGTGTAGCAGGCAGCAGGGAGTGTAGCAGGCATGCAGGGAGTGTAGCAGGCATGCAGGAGTGTAGCAGGCATGCAGGGAGTGTAGCAGGCATGCAGGGAGTGTAGCAGGCATGCAGGGAGTGTAGCAGGCATGCAGGGAGTGTAGCAGGCATGCAGGGAGTGTAGCAGGCATGCAGGGAGTGTAGCAGGCATGCAGGGAGTGTAGCAGGCATGCAGGAGTGTAGCAGGCATGCAGGGAGTGTAGCAGGCATGCAGGGAGTGTAGCAGGCATGCAGGGAGTGTAGCAGGCATGCAGGAGAGTGTAGCAGGCATGCAGGGAGTGTAGCAGGCATGCAGGGAGTGTAGCAGGCATGCAGGGAGTGTAGCAGGCATGCAGGGAGTGTAGCAGGCATGCAGGGAGTGTAGCAGGCATGCAGGGAGTGTAGCATTCATGCAGGGAGTGTAGCATTCATGCAGGGAGTGAAGCATTCATGCAGGGAGTGAAGCATTCAAAGAATAAGGCCAGTAACCCCAGAAAAGAACTTGCCACCTGCAGTGTTAATGGAAGGGAATTCCCCTTCCAAACACTAGCATACTATACTCCATCCTTTCCCCTCCTCCACACATCAACAACTCTTCAATAAATGTAAGTGACATGTTATTGAACTATATTTACATGTATTTCTTTAATGTTCATTAAATTGTGTATTATTTAATGTCAAAAAGTTCTAAAAAATATTTTATTTTACTACTTTTGGAAGTCTGGAACGGATTAATTTTATTTCCATTATTTCTTATGGGGAAAATTGATTCAGATAACGATTGATTCGGTTACAGATATGCCCTCTCTGACGGATTAATATCGTTAACCGAGGTATGACTGTATTACCCTGCTCACACTCCAACAGCTCATCAGGTCCCAAAAACCATTCATCTCCATTCACTCCTATCTAACACGCTCACACACACTTGCTGGAAGTCCAAGCCCCTCGTCCACAAAACCTCCAAGGGGAAGTGGAATAAGAATCTTTCCTCCGTAAGCCATGCGTGTTGTAAAAGTCAACTAAAATGCCGGGAACAATGGGTTAGTAACCCCTTTTACCGTATAGATTACTAAAAAGAAAAAAGAAAACCATCAAAGTGGAAGATCTGAATTCTCTGCATAATATTCACACCACACATTGTCCTCAAATGCAACATCTCACTTGCCTCTAACCACCACCTTGCTACAATATTTAAAAGCCATACTTTACACTCACTGAACAGTGTTGTCACCATAATACTCTGGTACACTCCTCTTTTTAACCTCGATTGCTGAAGTTCTTCATCTCTGTAGATGCTTCAAAATCATCACCCACCTTTCCCCTCCCCCTTTTGTCAATTCTATGGTTCACCACATCTTTCAGATCCATCCACTGATAAGTTCACTTCCAAATATCTAAATGCA
This sequence comes from Cherax destructor, assembly GCA_009830355.1. NCBI lineage: Eukaryota > Metazoa > Arthropoda > Malacostraca > Decapoda > Parastacidae > Cherax > Cherax destructor. The sequence goes on from WNWK01004141.1 coordinate 23,875, forward strand.
TGTACTTCCTCCAATCTGATATCCAATTTTTCAATTTCCTTTTATATACCCTCCCAAATTCCTCCACCAACCTTTGCAATTTCTCTTCAGACCCTCCCAAAAGAACTGTCTTGGCAAAGAGCACCTGTAACAATTCTCACTTTGTATCAGGTCTAACCTTTCTTGATTCTATCCCTCCCCAACACCCTAGCATTCACTTCTTTTACAACTCCATCTATATAAATAAGTTAAACTACCATGGTGACATCACACATTCCTGTCAAAGTTTTACAATCACTGGGAAATAGTTGTCTTCTCCCCTTCCCTCTACATATCCTAATCTGAACCTCACTAACTCCATAAAAACTAACTACCTATTCTATATATATGAAACATCTGACACATGGCTTCCCTATCCACCCTAAGTTAGGTGCATAATTATTTATGGTGTTAAGTGTGTGTACAAAATCCTGATGAGTTTTGGTATTATAATTTATACCACAGACATGTTTGCATTTTTTACCATTTTAATTTCCATAAACTAATTTACTGTTAATGCAAAATTATCATAATTATGGTATGCATAAATTTCAACTGTATACACAAAGTATGGATTGAAAATCTTCAAGAGATGTAAAACCAATGATGACATTTTTTGTTACAGTACTAGTTCCCTTTAGACTACAATACTACAGTCCCAAATAAAGCAAAAATTATGTCTAATTCAGAGTTTGTAGGAAACATTAACTGTCAGCATTCACTCAAACATCTGAACTACTGGGCATGCCTTAAAACCCGGAGTGCTAGTTAAAAAAACTGGAATTCTGAATTACTTTAAAATATGAAATGAAGCATGGCAAAGTATTCAAAATAGCTTCAATAAAAAGTAGGCATGCAATTAATATGCAGAGACAAAACACACAGGTCTGTATGTAGGTGTTATGCATCAAGAGCCCAAGGTAGTTTAATACTTTCCTTCAAATACAAGGGAATTTACTAACATACCCCTAACAGTTTTCAAGGAAATTGAGTTTCTCTTTCCAGAAAATCACTGAACTCTGACTTAGCTGACAATTATGGTAAATGGCAAACAACCATACATACTGTATAAATCAAAATTGTTGTGCACTTCCTCACCTCATGTATATTTCATGTCTAATAGTTGCAGTAAACTTTTCACCAAACACCATGCTGCTGCTGTGGCAAAAAGTATATTGTAGCCAACACTATCCAGAAGTTGCCCAGCCAACTGATCTTACCAAAGTCTCCCAGCAAGTCAAAATTTGTGATCCCTGGGGATATAAAATGGTTATTAAATCACCATCATAGAACAATGTACATGATGCTGATAATGAAAATTGACAAGGCAATCAAGAAAAAGCCACACACCTTTCATCACAAGGGATAACATAACCAAATTATGTTTGGAAGCTGAAATGTCCCTCACTCATGAAAGAAACATGGAGGAATTGTTAAGGAATCCAATGCCAATCCTACAGATATGAAGCCAGCATGTTAACCACTACATATTCATTAATAAAAATGTAGCTATTTTCAGCCTATCAATTATAATAGGGATCTAACCTTCAATGGGCCATATCACTTTCTACAAAATTTCATATGCCAACTCTGTGAAAGGTAAAATATAATAATACGACCCAACATTTTTGTAAATAAATACATTTATCACACTAAGTACAGTTACACAATTACTGCTAAGTAAAGTAGCAACATTTGTGTCCATGTATACTACACATCAGTCTTATCATCAATTTTGATGTAAACCCTGGATGTGTGTTAAATTTCTACTTTCTTCAGTGTAAACCATCAATATAATTGACTAACAGGGAAAGAAGGGATTGTCTGAGTCTGTCAAATAAGAATACAGTGGTCCCTCGGTTTTGTGCATCTCCAAACTTGAACATTTATGTAAGTGTATTTTCGTAAGTGCTGTTGCAAGTGTATTTTGGGGGTCTGAAATAGACTAACCTACGTGACATTATTTCTTAAGGAAGTAAATTGCTTGAATGGCACTTGAGCAGCATTCTGGAGCAATTTTCGGCAAAAACCGAGGACCACTGTATTAAAAATAAAAAAAGCACTTAAGCACTCTACTATAATCCTCACTTAGCAAAGTGCTCGTTTACCAATGACTCAGACTTACGACGGGCTCTCTGACCAGTATGCATACCAAAATAATGTATATTAGAGCTGATTTCCTCTACAGTGGAACCCCGGTTAACAAAAAAATCATTGCAGAAGCCTGCTCAAGTGCCATTACCGAACGAATTTACTTCCTTAAGAAAAATGTCATTTAGGTTAGTCTATTTCAGACCCCCAAAAATACACTTCCACAAGCACTTACAATATTATACTTACAGAATTCCACGATTTCGGGGTGTTCGTTAACCGGGGTTCCACTGTATTCTGTTTATTACAATATACAGTACACTACTGTATAAACATTTAAAATTATACCAGAAATGTTATAAATTGTGCAAAGGTAACATTAAAACAATATCAAAGATGACTGACACAAACCCACTACTACCATTATAGTATGCTCCTCACTTAGCACGTTTACGAGAGGTCTTAGTAAGGAATTCTGTCGTTAAGTGAGGAGGAGGCTGTATAATAACATAATTTACAATTATATTTCAATAAACATAGAAAACAAAGAAATTAGAAGTTACCCAGTGATTTTACCATTATTTTAAAAGTCTATTACTATATCAATGTCCATTATATTTACTTTGTTCCATATTATTTATAATATTATTATTCCCAGTTCTGCAATGTAAATCCTATATTAGCTTTAATTATAAGTACTGTCTGAAATACAGTACTATTAATTCACTATTTGATGTAAATAAAGTGTAAGATTAAAAGGTACTATATTAATGACAACACTATCTGATTTTGCAGACTTGCCTAATAATAACATTCAAAAACTGGATCTAGGGAAGAGGAAAAAAAAAAACCTTACTGGGCACAAAGTTAAACAGAGACAATCAAAGACATCCATATGATCAGGAAATGTGTGTGAGTATTTTGCAGGGGTTCTGCTTATTTTTGCTAATTCCAGTCTCACAAAATTATCCAATGAGTCTTCATTTTAAGATACAGATGTATAAACAGATTAAAGCCAAACATAAGACATTCTTTGTTACTGCAGCAAACCAAAGATGAAAGAATCTGAAAATAATCTGTACAGTAATGATATCCTGGTTATGTAGAGATACCTAAAATTTATTCTCCCTATGACACCTAGAGCACTACACTTTTCAACTGAATACAAAGCTTCATTTACAAAAATACACAATGATTCAAGTTTCAAATACTTTACTGTGCATAAATGTGATGAGGCATCTTTACAAAAACCTAGATATATTCTACCTGTGAAGTAGAAATACAAAGTCATTATAACTTAAATAAATCCATAAATTCTTCCCATCAAGCCATGTGTGTCATAAGAGGCAATTAAAATGGAGCAATAGGATAGAAACCTTCTCCGGCCATGTCCTCTGTGGATACGGCCGGGTTTATTGAAAAAAAAAAAAATCACACACCTTTTCACTGCAACATTTAACCATTCACTTACCTAGCGTTCTAGCCAGGAGAGGCAAAGCACTAGAAAGAATCAGTATGACAACGCAGTTGGCAATAACATGCACCATGGGTGTAATCTGTGGCCCGGGCGGATCTTGCTTGGCAAGGAATAGCAACCCAGTAGGGATGCGGGAATCAGTTACAAGATGAGCACAACCTCTAAAAAACCCGCACCAAGGCCCCAAACCAAAAAAAGCACTGTCCTCTTTTAAAAAATTAATGTTTGGTACTAACTCACATGGGTATAGTAGTAAAAAGGGGTACCATATATTTCGGCCTCCACTGACACCTCTTCAGCAGGTTAGGGAATTATCTGGAGGCCCAGTATGAAGCTGATTACAGTATGCAATAACTCTACTTGTTTACTTTCTCTATTGTGTTTTTGGGAACATAATGCTTAAAACTGCTACTAATGAATAAAATTTTTTATAATGCATTAAGAAAATAGACACTCACCATACCCCCAAAAAGGGGTTTTTTGGGAACACTGTCGGGAAATTCCTGGGGTGCCCGGTTAATTGAAATCATACAGGTTTATCACCATTATTATTAAAGTTTAATTTGGCAAAAGCGGGAACAGAAGTAGTGTAGTGATCCAATAGTTAATACTGTAATAAAGGACATAAAATATAGATCTAAAGCCAAGGTTTATAGCTGTTCAGAAACTTAGCTGTACACTTGTATACGTTTGCAATGTCTATTTATGACCCTAATGCATTCCCAAAATTGCCCCTCACCCATACTTGGAATTCAAAACCTTTTTCCTGGCCCTATGTTATAATTAAGATGCATTTCTAACCATAATCCATTATACACCTAATTTAATTAATGAAAAAAAAAAAGGTCTCTCCTTTTTCCCTTTTCTAAATCTTTCTCACCCTTCTCCCATTCCTTTACCTCAGTCCCTCCCCAATTCCCTCCATACTCTCCACCCTTAACAAACTAAAAAAACAATGGGCTCCTCCTCCACCTACTCTTTTTTATAAAAATATCATTACAATGGCAGTAGCAGTAGAATGACTTCCTCCCAATGTTTGCGGGCTCCATTTTCTCTAACCTCTCTATTATGGCGAGGGTATTGGGTACCCGTGATAATGTGGGGAAGTAGTGAGTAAAGGTTTTTGCTTTTAAGGTTGTGTTGTGAAAATTGAGGGTGGTATGTCAACAAATGGCCCTTAAAGGGTCTTTCAACATAACATGAACAAACAAAATATAGGGTGTACAGTGGACCTCGGTTTTTTTTCCCCACCTAAAATTTAAACAATTATGATTATTTTTTTAAGAGCTTCTGTAAGTGTTTTTGGGGGTCAAAAGACTTAATCTAATTTACATTTGTCTATGGGAAAAAATTGCCCAAAAGGCACTTAAACTAGCATTCTGAAAAGAATTTTACTTAAAAGGGGGGCCCACTTATTAGTGAAAAATATTTTTGGGACCCCGATTCTTACCCCCCGGGAAAAATGTACAATGCAAGTAAAATTTTGTAAGTGCTCGTGGAAGTTTTTTGGGGGTCTGAAATGAAAAACCCAAGTGACATTATTTCTTAAGGGAAATAAATTGTTGTGTTGACATGAGCAGGATTCTGGAATGAAGTTTTACGATATGGGGGTCCACTGTATTTAACTCAACTTTAAAAAAATTATTCATTAAATCTAGCATTAATTCTTCACATTGTAAAATGAGCAACAAAATATTAATGTAAATTTGGGATAAAAAAAAATAAAAATCAATATTCATAAATTCCCTTTCAAAATTTGGTCTTAAATCAACAGTTTCAACCCAAACTCTACTACCAATAAATGAACCTTCCAAACATGCATAAAATGAATAAAACAAGAATCATTTGATGAAAAAATAAAAAATTTTTTTCTTTTCTCGGTTCCTCTGCCTGAGGGACCCCAAAAAAGAAAAACTTTCCACTTTTCATTGAAACACTGTTTTACTAACTTTTAAAGCTTTAGCATCTTTGGTTCAATGAATGATTAAAAGGTTTCCCGTCCTGGGCTGAGTGGGACACTGGACTTATTTTTTTTACACCCATTGCCCCTGTACACCCTAGCAGTAACAACTAAGGACCTGAGTGCTCTAAAATTGGGTTCCTCTTGATTCCCAAATAATTTTAAAAAGCGAAGCAAAAAAACAGTTCAATGAATTCAAGGTGAGGAAATGGTGAGTCACCTTTCCTTGTTGAGCTTCTCCCCAAAATGGTGGGGCGAAGCCAGTGGCAGGGCCTGATCCAACAAGTAACTGCAAAGTGCTGGGGCCCCCTATGACAACGGCTGTACCCCGTGAGTGCTAGGGAGCATGGGGAAGTGGATATCAAAGTGTTTTTAAAATTCTACGAAGCGGGCCCTTTTGCAAAAGACAGTGTACTGGTAATATCAGCATCTTGACATGTACATAATTTCCCAAACCCTATACTTAATAAAGATTCCTACATTTATAAATAGAATCTTAACAAACATCAAAGGGGAAATTATAACAAGAATATGAACAGTAAACACTTTACAAATGAGATGAATGGTTCAGAAGAGAACCGACAAATTGTTAAGTGGGCACATGTGCAACATGATACATCTTTTATTGTGGAAAACGTTTTACAACCACACAGTGGCTTCATCAAATCATCTCGAAGATAGTAATAAAAGGAGGTTTGAGTAAATGGTCCTGACCTGGAGTCGATGTGTTAGTCCATCAATCTTGAATTAATTATTATAAAACCAAATAGAAGTTCCATATATACTGACAGGTGGATAGAAGTGGAAGTAGGATGTAATGTGCTCATCCATCAAGTCAAGTAAGTCATATCCAGGTTTAGGCAAATGTTGAAGAATCCTTTACATAAGATCCCAAGAAGTTTCTGTGTCAGACAGGATGTAGATAGATGGTTCAGAAGAACCGACAAATTATTCAGTCAGACCTGCATGTACTTAGGTATCTTTGTTATAGGCATTGTACACAGTGGCTTCATCAGTCAATACAAGAAGGCGTAATAAAAGGAGGGACTGAGTGCCTCAGATATCTTACCTTTGCTTTCTTCTTTTGTGAACTGATGAGCTCACTGTCATTGGCAGCATTCCTATCCAAGTCTTACCTTGTTATGTTCTGTCAGGATCTCTGACATTATCTACATCTATCATTGAAAATCTGTCTAAGTTCTCAACATTTGTCAAATGCTGGTGGAACTTCCACTTCGACCTGTGGTCAATCATCTCAGCCCATCATACCTTCATCTCCACCCAATCTTAGCCTATTCACTATATCTCTTGATAAGGTGTCAGATGTTATGTTCAGCAAGAAAGTGATACAAATATGCTGCAGCCTTTCTTTGTATTGGACTGGTGAAGCCCTGTGTGTGGCGCATTCCATATCGTCTTCAAATGTTCTTATATATATCTAATGCTGCACCTAATGATTCAGAATATACTACCAAAAATTTGTATACAAAATTCTATATGGTACATACTGCACGACATAGAAAGAATGAAAAAATCAATTACAGCATTCAGTCCAAGCAAAAACCGGGTTCAGTACCTTCTTTTACCGCTTGTAGGTCCCCCTCCATTCTCAGTTCAAATTATCTGGTCAAGTGTTTGGAGAGGCAAAGCTCTCTTACCCAGCTGTCACCATGATGGCGCACCAAGAGCATTAACTACTTTGTTAATGTTATAATTTTATCTATTTCATGAATTATTTTTGACTATACTGTATGATGAATTTTAAAACTCACTAAATTCTGAAGGCTCACAGCTAGTGCATTTATTAAAGATTTGTCTCTTACTATATTTTATTGCAATTACTGACACCAAGCAGAAATGCACTAGCTAAAAAATATTAGTTAAGTTAAAAAAATAAATAGCATTCAACAAATACCAAGTTAACTCTTGCTTCTTTAGCATAATATTGATGCAAGAAATGTCCTCTGCAGTTGGGTAACAGAGATAATGAGTAGTAAGGCTCAACATGAGGCTGGGAGGGACAGTGCCTAACTGCCGAGACAGAATGTACAAGTGTGGCGGTACTCTTCCAGTCTCTTAGGAATCCGGGGTTTTCACCATAAGTCGTCCCTTGGCGGCTAAGCTCAGATGAGCCAGCGCTGGCCAACAGGTGTACACATGACAGAAATCTCTAATACATGTAATTTTTATACATATAGTATACGAACCACCTACTTCATGAGACATTTGTAGAGTTACGAACATTCAGATAGAGAACCACTGTCATTATTCAATGCGCTTTTATTACAGTATATTAAAATATGCTTTGATATTAAGAACCGTACATTAGAATACTGTACATTAATGTCTAATTTTCAAACTAATTTCAAGTATTTTGAAGAGATATCAATAATAATATATTAATCATTAAAACAATAATAATAATAATCATAATAGAAAAATAACAAGAAATAACAACTTACGGACAATTAAAGATCTAGACAACCTGGGCGTAACTTGTTGGGCGTCTAACATATACACATATATAATGCATATATGAAAAAAACACACACTTCATGAGGTTAGTCTATAAAGAATATGTAAAGAATAATTGTAGCAAGAGGGCATGTGTGAAGTGTCAGTCTTTATATCCACTACACTTTTCTTATAGTTCTTCCTAACTACATGAAGTATGTCTTATATAAATATAAATGCTGTATGTGGCAATGCTAAGGAATATAAGAATAAAAGTATTAAATATTCATGTGCTGTTTCTGTGTAAATATACAGATAAGGAAGTGATCTTTATTTACAAAAAACAAAAGTGCATCACGAGCAAACAATTTCTTTACTACATAAGCAGCATACTCTTGGGTGATGTTCTTTGTCCTGATTTTCTCTTTCAGTCAATGACAGTGACATATATTTAAAAAAAACTAATAAAACTGTAGGCTAAATTTGAGTGGTTAGTCATTTGCATTGCAAAAATCAATGTATAATTTTACTATAGTAATTATAGAAAGTATAATTTTTGTAAGTTCTTGTGGGAGTGTATTTTTGGGGGTCTGGGTGACCAACCTCAGAGTTTCCTTAAGAATAAATTCGTTGTGGCGCAGGACAGGAACTGGGAGTAAGAGTTTCTGCAAGCTGGGGTCCACTATATCACAGAAGGACTCTGCTTACTATAATATTACATTAACTGAGCCTTTTTACCACCTTGCGAATATACTTTACCTTGTGCTATATACTCAGTGTGATTAATTCGTATACCCTTCTAGTACAGTGGGGGCCTCCCCATGCTCATTGAACTACTAGATATTCCTTGGCATGGATCGTTAACAGAGTGCTGAAACATTCTATCCAAGATTCTGGTCCATGTTGACATGAGTGGACCCCCGCTGTTCGACGGCTGGCAGTGAACAAATCGTCATTAGAACAGAAAATCGAAGTAAATGTGTGAACAAAATGTCTGATTGAACAAGTTATTATCATCACTGTCCGCCCAGAGCATGGAGGCTCCACTCCTCATTCATTACCACTCAGAGAACCAGCTCTGCAAGCTCATCCAGACATTTCACTTAATTATAATTATTTACAGGTTTGTTCGTCGTGAGGCAGTGGTGAGAAGGCAGTGAGCAGGCAGTGGAGTGGGACAGTGGTGAGAGGCGAGGTGGAGGTTAGAGGCAGTGGTGAGGCAGTGGTGGTTGAGGCAGTGGTGAGAGGCAGTGGTGGTAGAAATAGTGTGGTAGAAAATGGTGAAGGCAGTGAGTGAGTGTGTTATAGTAAGGCAGTGGCAGAGGCAGTGGTGTGGTTGAGGCAGTGGTGAGGCGGTTGTGGTGGGAGCGGTGGTGGGGCATTGAGGTGGGTAGGAGGCAGTGGTGAGAGGCGGTGGTGGTTGAGGCCAGTGGTGAGCAGTTGGTGGGGAGCAGTGGTAGAGGCATTACAGGTGGTGAGGCGGTGGTGAAGGAGGCAGTGGTGAGAGGCCCAGTGGAGGTGAGGCAGTGGTGAGAGGCCGGAGGTGGAGGTAGAGGCAGTGATGGGGAGGCGCGGTGAAAGGTGAGGAGGACTGAGTGGTGGGGGGGCGTGTTATTAGAGGCAGTGGTGGAGCGGATTGTGGTAAGGCAGTGGTGAAACTGCAGTGTTGAGCATTGGTGGTGGGAGCAGTGGAAGTGGGGGCGGTGGTGAGGCAGTGGTTGGGAGCGTGGTGAGGAGGCAGTGGTGAGAGGCAGTGGTGGCGAGGCAGTGGGTAGAGACAGTGGTGAGGCAGTGGTGTTAGGGCAGTGAGTGAGAGGTGAGTGGTGGTGAGGCAGGTGAGGAGGCATTGATGAGAGGGCAGTGAAAGGTGAAGGCAGTGAAGTTCGGGAGGGAGTTTTGTAAAACAATCGTTCTTGTTGTTACTTATTCTGACTGACCATTTACATTATAATTCACTCTGTAAGCTGACTGGAAGTGATCCTAATGCAGATAGCATGCAAACTCTGTTTTCTCTGTCTTCTTTTACGTCTGAAGGAAAGAATGGAAGATGTTTTCTGGCTTCTGGCAGGCCTGCCTTAACTTCATCCTTCCAGCCACCACATTCGTATTGACATACATATTTTATTCATTCTGAAATTAATATATCAGGTTTTATGTTATTTAGATTGTTTATTATGTCTGTTGAATCTGGTACGATAGATAAATAAGCTGTCGAGTTGATAACTTCACAGTGAAGTACTATTTTGTCATGCCTCTGACAGAGACGGATTAAATGTATTTCTATTCATTTCTTGCGGGAAAAATTAATGCCTTCAGACATTCACGTTAAGAACAAGCTCCTGGAACGGATTAAATTCCGAATAACTGAAAGGTCCATATAATAGCATCATGCATTCACTGCCAGGTTATCGATACACCATTGAGAGGTACCTCGTGGTGCTCAGCTGATCCAACTGATCGCTGTTCCTGCTGATCAGTACATCTGGCTTGTATTAAATTATTGTTTCCTGCTCAGCCAGGCAGCCTCCTCTGGCCTTTCTAAGGAGGAGGAAGGGTGAGACCTGTAAAATTAGTAGGCGCCCATAACCCTCCTTTAAGGTGTGTAATTTTCCATTCCATCATTCAGGGTTATACCAGATTACAGCCCTACACCATGTGTGAAATCGTGATTCGTCAAACCAAGTGACATTTTCCTATCTTCAACGTCCAGTTTTGGTGAGCTTAAGAGATACCATCAAGTTTTCCTGTTCTAACCCAGGCAGAGTGGATTGTATTCTGTCAAATGGCATTCTTCCTGAGAATTTATACAGCGCTGCAGGTTGTATGAGATGGGAGGAAGCTAGTTGTAAGAGAGATGGACGATTAGTAGGGTATGGATGCAAGATGGTGGATAATTAAGAGGTGGAGGGTGCAAGAGATCGAAGGTGGAAGGGACTGGGGGAGTTTAGCTGAGTTATAATCTTAGAGTTTATTGTCAGTAAATCCAGTTTCAGTCAAAGTCAATGAGAGAGTCAGGATTAAAGGAGGGTCCATCTGTAAGAGGAAGGTAAAGAGAAGGGCCGCTTGGGCGAGGAGGCGTCGTTGGAGGTAAATTCTAGTACTCGTTGATAGAGTGGGCAGTCCAGCTTAGGATATATCTCAGACAGACCACTGGAACCTGACAATGCTCACAGAGATGCAGGAGCCTCCACCATGAGATGCCCGTGGGCAAGAGCCGGAGTGGCCGATGCGAAGACGGGAGAGTAGTCTCCCACCTCGACATTGGTGACAAGAAGAAGGTAGAGACCTATAACCGGTTTAATTGATGAAGTTATTATTCAGCAGTCAGACCAGCGTTGTTTATGTAGATTTGAAAGGTGAATAGCAATGGCATAGGAATAGTCCGTGAAAGACACCTCTATGAAACTGGTAGGTCATGTACTGCTGACCGCGCGGCAGTGTCTGCCTGTTCTATACCATTGCCAGTCTTATGACCAGGACCCAGCAAAAGACAATATCTTTATGCTTTTTAAGAGATGCAGCGTAGCAAAGGTGGATACGAAACAGAGGTGAGATGCCTCAATTTCTGGACAGCCTATAAAGCACTAAGGAGTCTGAAAGCATGACCACAAATGGTGACTCAGGCATAGATGCAATACGGATAAATTATACAAGAATGGCATCTGGTCAGCCGTAAATATGCTGGCCGAGTGTGATGCCTATTTTAGCATAATCCAGGAAACACTGCTGAATCCAGCCTTAGTGGATGACTTTGAACCATCGGTGTATACTGCGATGGCATGGGAATGAACGGAGTGATTAGAAAGAAAAACCCGAAGCGCCGTAGTGTGGGCTTTGCAAGGTAAGGAATAGAACAGACACGGACAGCAGGAACTTCCCAAGGGTAGGGAAGGTGCTGATGAACATATAGAGGTGGAGCTGAAGGAAGACATGGGAATGTAATTTTTTGAGAAGGAGTAAGCAGGGGCAGATAAATAAAAAACCTACAACATCTGTAATCCTATACATGGAAGGTTTCGGAGGTCAGAGCCGAACATAATGGCGAATGCAATGAAAAAATTAAACGATGGGGAAAAAGGATGGAATGTTCGTTCTACATAGAGGCCCCCAACCGGGGAAACAAACACAAGGCAAAAAGCGTAATCGGGATGGATGGGATTAAGGCTGGAAAGAGTGGCAGGGCTGCGATATATCTGGTCACCATAATCGAGTTTCGATAAAATTAGGGGATGTGGGGAAGGGGGTTCTAGTCACCCCCAGGGAAAAGATGTCAGGGTTGGAGGTTCAGCCGGCTATGACAAGTCGCCAGGGGAGGTAATGTGAGGTTTCCAGGACAACCCTGGCCCACAGGAGGCGGAAACCTGATTGGAATTCTGGATAATGAGCCGATGGTACAATGGATGATCAGAGACCACTGAACGCTAGTGAACGTAATTTGATGAGTTTGCCACTAGAAATTTTCCCCCGTGAGAGGTGAATCAAACCTTTGATGGCAGCTGGAGAAACTGATTGTGATCAGCACCTGCAAAAAGCTAAGAAAAGTCATCCATGACGATGACCAAATTTTGGGATGGGAGAACAGATGCCAGATTATTTAAGCGAGAAAGAGTGTTGTGTGAACAACCCGGGGCCCCCTTCAGCTTGAAATTCGGAAGTTCATTACTAACGGACCGAATTTTCAGTTAGGAGCCTTAAGAAAGAATGGTAGGTTCCGGAGGCCTAAGGGGTGGGCTGGGTTTATATCTCAATTTTGGTCATAAGCCTTTTTAAGGGTTTGAAAAGATGGCGATAACGAATGTTTTCCCCAAAGGCATTACGAATATGTATCGGCGCAGCAAGGGGTAAAGGCAAAGGGCCCCCTTAGGGGGGGGATATTGACTGGGAAGACTTGTGGTCTCTATTACCACATCAAACGCCCTTATAACCCACCACTCAAATTCTTTGGTAGGCAGGGGGCGGGTGGAGAATCCGTCCTGATACGGGTTTAAAAAAGGGAGAACAATACCAGACCCACAGCTGGGAAGAACCCCCGCCCATATGAAGGATAAAAAGCGTAAGAGGACAGTAGAGCAGACTGATGAAATGCTGCAGCATACGAACATGTGCCCCTGGTCTAGTCCATGATGGCAAGCAGTGTGTGTTCCCTCCAGTTCTTGAAGGAAAAAAAGACTTTAGGATTCTTTAAGAGAAGAAAAACCCAAGGTTTTAACTTTTGAAGACTTAGAAGAAAGGACGGGCATAGATGGAACCCTTAGAAATGGGGAGATGATTCAATTTCAAACGGCAAGGGGGTGTGCCCCTTTCGGCCGGGAACCTGAGAACAGGAGCGGGGGCGGGGGATTTCCCTTTTTCCGCACTTTCTTCCAGATTCACCCCACCCAGGAAGCCAGTGACAGTAGAACGTAATCTCGCCCCCGCAAGTGTTAAAAAACGTATGACACGGCAGCAATGCTCTCTTTGAATCAAGGAGTCCCCCTCTGTGGTTCTGTTTTCCTTCCACCTGCCCCCGCACGTTCACGCACTGCCCGGGACAAGCAGGAGACCACCGGCCCCGACTTCTGAGATGCTTTCCAGGTTTGGGGGAAAAGAATGGAGCCGCTGGAAGATGGAGGACGAAAAAAGATGTAAAACCTCATTGGAGGGGTGAACCCATGAAAGCGAAGGTGTGCGTAAGGTCCCATTTTCTTTAAATTAAGTGGAATGAGGTGGAGAAACAGGAAATTAGGATGATTGGGAATGATGCTGTCATTAGTCCGGGAGGGCAGACCAGGTGAGTCAAGGACAGTTATGAAGAGCAGATGGAAAGATCATGCAGGGGGAAAAAAATGAGTTGGGATCCCAAAAAGGGTAGAATCAATATTTAACTGGAGGAAGGAAGAAAAAGCCCAACCCCAATAGGGAGTAAGTGCGACCCTCCCAAAAAAAGTGGTGGGCGTTAAAACGCCAAAGAAGGGGTGGCGGTAAGGAAGAAACTAGAAAATCAACATCTAAGACAAAAGGCAGGGAGAGATATAAAGGGGAAAAGAGTGTATACCACTTTTCAAGTGAATAGGCTCCGGGTGTAATGTAAGGAAGAAAGGGGGCAGGCTGACGGTATGGAACATCAGTGCGTATAAGAAGAAGCACTTAAAGGGTTAAAACGGAAAAGGATCCGATGAATATAACAAATTTCACCCTAAAAGGGGTTTGATAACGTGGTTGTTTTGGTTCTTGCAAACAGCCCCAAAGGGGAAAACTGGGAGAGCAACACCTGAAGCTCCCCCCTTTTACCCCTGAGGCCACGAGATATTCCATCAAATAGCCATGATTTATGGGAGAAAGATATAAGGGGGAAGTGAGAGGAAGCTATGGACTAGGGTTGAAAAGTACGTGTGGAGGCAGGGGAAAGCCTGTAATCAGAAGAGAGGAGGACGTTGTGAAGGAAGAGGGGGTTGAGGCGAAAAAGGGTGAGAACCCCCAGATGGGTATTTCCCATATGGGTCCAGAAATATATTCTCCAAAAACTTCAGTGTTTGATAAAAGATGCAAATGTGGGGACTAGCTTAAAATGGAAGAAGAGTGAGAAAGATGGGAGTCTATAGACTGGTACTAAAAAAGGGCGAGGAATGAAGGAAATTTAAAAGGGGCTTGGGAGGGACTAGGATAAAGGGGGGGTTATGAGGAGGAGGATGAACCTCACACACTTAAAGAACTAAAGGGCGAAAAACCCCGGCAGGGGGGTTGCCGGGCTTATGGGGAAGAATGGGGGCGCTGAGGTTTGGGAAAATTTCGGAGGTGTAGACTCGGGAACTTTAGGGTGGTGGGGAAGGAGGTGGATAGATTGGATCCCAGTAGGACCTCGGGCCAAAAAACTCAAAGGGATTGAGAAAAGGGGTGACTGAGGGAAGGGGCCACAGGGAAGCCGTGGAAGTTGGGACCCAGAAGCGGGGCGACTTTTCCCAATCAAATTTGGAAATCGGAAGTCTCCCTTGAAGGGCCAGATGGGGCGGCCATAGCATTGAGGCCTTCCGCCTCTTTTGGGGAAAACGGATTTCCGGCTCATTCAGGAAAACCTGACAACGGCGAAATATGATGGATGCTCCATGCCCAGTCAAAAAAGAGGGAGGTAAAGGCTAAGAAGGACTGGCATGGTCGTCGGCACCCACAGACTGGGCATTCGGCCATGGACCACATAATATTTCGCTGGATGACCAAACGCCAGCAGTTTCTACACTGCTGTGGTGTAGGGGTCACCTTCAGAACTGCGTTGACCTGCAATATATACCGGGTGGGAGTTCACGGCAGTCAAACGTTAAACGAGCTACATTGCATGGAAACGTCTTCGCTTATTGGCGGGGAGGGTAAAGTGTCAACCTTAAGGATAGGGAGTTCTTGGAGTTCAAGTTGCTCTAAAATGTCTTCACCACATGTCTGGAAATTCCGTTGGACAATGGTGTGGGGTAAAATGACAGTACCACTAAAAGGGGAATTAAGAGAATGATGCTTGTCAATAGTGATAGGAATAGTATCTATGGTCAAAAAAGGGAAGATGCAGCTTGGCACCCAGCATTCTGGACCTGAGATGAGTGCCGCTCTTGAGGAGCGTGAAAAGAGATATCTTTGCCTACATGGCGTAGAGAGCTTTACCAATACTAATGATCGGAAAGATAGGTAGTTGGAGTAGTGGTCTGAAAGAAAAAAAGTGTCCATTGAGGAGTGTGAAACAAAGTATCTAAGGGAGTGCGCGAGGGCTGGCGTTTCTGAGATGAGCGGAAGGAAGAGTCGAAACGTCATGTAAGGGTCGTGATTCGTTTGGATGTGGGACGGGGTGGTCCAATGGGAGACGGGCGAGCGGTCGAATTGCCGCACCGTCGGGGGAGAAGCGGAATCAAGGTCAGAGAAGAGCGAAGGTCAGATACGTCAAAGGGCCGGTTCGGAACCCCAGTACCTGAAGCAGGTGACGAGCAGGCACCAGCAAGAGGTACAGGGGTATTAGAGTTATCCAAAAGTTGTCCGGGAATGAGGTAGGTCAGAACTAGGTGCGGTATCAAAGGGGCCGGGGTATTGGGTTCATGGATTGGGTCAGCCATGGTTAGGTTACTTCTTTCTTTTTATTTTTTAAAAAAAAAAAGAAGAAAAAAAAATAAAATAAAAAAGAAAAAAAAAGGGGGAACGTGGAGGAATAGCTCCTAGGAGGAATGGTAGGGCGTAACTCTCCGCGCCCAAGAGGACCTCAACACCGCAAGTAGTGCAGATTTCATGGAACCCGTGCCATACCCTACCCTTCATGCCAGTAAAAACCCGCAATCCGGGATAGCAACCCACATCCACCGAGCCACCGCGGACAAAGAGAGGGCCGAAACCGCCACAAAATACCGCCTTGCACCACCCGAAATCCGAAAGGTGGCCTCCAGGGTACACCCGTCGCCGAAAGATACCCAAGGCCCCTCCGGGAGACCGGAGAGGGCGGGACATCCCCCGGCGATCCAGATTCCACGGCAAACTACACCACCACCAAGGACCTCAACGAATGGGATGGACCACGTCACCCTTCCCCTACCTAGGAACTAGAATGCCTGTGAGGGGAAACTCCCAGGGTAAAAATGGGAAGGAAATAAGGGGGGGATGAGGAGGAAAGAGAGGAAAGGAAATAGGGGGGATGGAAAATGGGAAAGGAGGGGGGATTGGGGGTATAGTTGGTCTGGTGAGAAGAAGACCAAAGGTCCAATTCCTCAGACCAAAGACCTCTTCACCACAGCAAGGAGCCCCCCTTGAAGAGGGACAAGAGTGGAACCTGGTGTAGACTTCTGCTTCTGATGTAGTCCAGCCACTAAAAAGTTCAACGTGTTGAACATTCAGAGATGCTCGTCAGTGTACCACTGTAATGACTCTTCTATCCTCCATATGTTAATCTTATTTGTGGTTTGGAGACTTAATAAGTGCATCAAAAGGAAGGGTAATCCTATGAAGTATTAGTTTAGGTGAGGAACCCAAACGTATTTCAGTAATATCTAAAACAGCTCATGGTTATTTCTCGTTTTCTGTGTGACCTGTTTATGCATGTGCATATTATGATGCCTATATATTCTATATAGTAGCAGGAAATGAGATGGTACTTACAGAGAAGCATGAGGACCCCCAAACATGAGATGAGAGAATATAGGAAGGGCAAGTAAAAGCTTCCCCACACATCTGTAAAGAAAGAATATATATATTATTTTGAAAATTTCCTGTTATTAGAATTTTTATTAAAAAGATAAAATCTTTTTTTCATTCATCTATTTGAAAAGGCAAGATTAATTACTAAGTGAATTAACATAAAACACCAGACAAAAAAAAAGTGGTAACAGAGAAGCCAGTCTAACAATTAGCATTTACTCCCAAATAAATTGTTTTGCACACAAGACCTCCATATGAAGGCAATAAATCATAAGAAATGAGTATATATTTTTGTTTTTTTACACAAATCAATTTTACCGGCTAAGAGCTGTATCCTACCTCGGCTCATTTCAAAGCCCAGCCCAATGTAAGGTATACTACCACCCCCTGGTTGCGACCCACACCAGTAGGTTAACACCCTGGTACCTACTTGCTGCTAGGTGAACAGGGAGAGCTAGTGTAATAAAACACGCCCAAGGTTTCCACCCGTACCAGGGATCGAACCATGGACAGAGCTGAGTGCGCTACCAACCAAGCTACGGAACACCCACTTAATTCAGCCTCTTAGCAAAGCCCTCTCTCAGGGTGTATATACCGAGACATATCTAACGGAGTAGACATGTGCATCTTGGAGGATATATGCACCAAGACGTTACTTTAATCACTATTTTAGGGATAATGAATACTTTATAAAGCCCAGGTGAATTATGGCCTTAACAACTGGTGTGCACTTAATATGATCACAGTTATATTCATGGAAAAAGACTACACTTACAAAGTTGTAGAGCACTGCACAGCAGAGGGGAGGTAGAGGGGGAGAAACGGAGGATAGATAATTTATTACTATATTCTTGGGGAAGCGCTAAACCCTTTGGAATGAGACAGAGGATCTCAGGTGCTGCATATATTGTCCTGACAGACGTATACTTTTTAGCAGGTGATTATATCTAGCAACACACAACTTTGCATGTGGAGAGAGAGACAGAGGTGATGTTTGATGGAGAAACAACAGACGAGCGCATCATGGGTTAAAAAGTAACTTTCAAAACACATTTTCTCATCTTCCAAAAAATATTCATAATTCGGCTAATTTCAACACTATTTTCTAAATATTATATATTTTTTGAATATATTTCGCTGCTTCCCATTATACAAGATGGCATTATCTATGGAGAAAGAATATGTAGCGTCAGAATTAAACAAAAATATACCTGCTCACTGTCAACTGCTGGTCCATTATAACTGTTATAATATTTACACTACCGTATATACAAAATACAAGGAGTAATTTTTTTGCATATAGCCGAATTGCTGGGTATTCAGATTCGCTAGGCCAACACAACGACTCTCAGCAATTTCCTCTGGGAAAATTGATCATGGTATCAACATTCTTTTGACCCGTTTAAATCTATTATATATTAATATTCACAGAGTAAAACCTATTGAAACCCAAAGTTGTAAATACTAATAATGTGCATATTAACAGATATATATTATTGTATTAAAGTAGTTAAAGATAACCTATAAAGGTATAGGGGAGCAGAGGTCTTAGTGAACTTAAGACGAACTTCACTATATAATACTTGCACGAATTGCCGCATTATGTTTAACAAACAAATAAGCCTTTTAAGCTAAATGATAAAGGGCACCATGAAGATAGCTGTGCTCAGCCCATCCTCTTAATAAACGTCAGTACATTACTTAGATAAGAACTTCAAAGTTGTGACGTTGACAAATGGTGATTATTAACATGACTGACTTACCGTGTCTGGGTGCAGGTCTGTTTTTTGTTAGTGTCAAATTTCATTTCGTCAATGTAATATTGCCTCTTGGCATCAAGGTATGTTAAAATTGGTTTATTGTTTTAATATACGGCAATCTAACCACATCAAACCTAACTCGATTAAGGTACATCAACTAATTTGCTTCAAACCATAAACGATAAATCTATGTTACATCCCAGTCCTGTGTTGATTATTATATATACATTTAATGAAACAGATAAAGAATTTAAACCAGACAATGCATTGTTATATTTAGTTATTTGGGCAAGGCACATTTAAAGCTAACTTCTTTATCGAAAAGGAGAAGAATCAACTGAAAACAAAGGGGGATTCTATTAAGAGTCGAAAGGTCTAGTAACAAAAAAATGGAAGATAACTTTATTTCAGAGATGACAAGAACCTTCAAATTACTGTCTAGAACAGGAAGTCATTAATGGTGCACCTCACCACACACCAACGGACGTGGCCTTCGCCATGAACCTGTCATCGAGGTGGTGACAGTCAAATACTGGAGAGCTGAATACTGGTGATAACATTCGACTTCCAGTCACAACGTCCAGGTTTCTATTCCCACACAACCCATGGTGTATGTGCAATCTTTTTTGTGTGTGTTCATTACCTTGCCGATCGTTGCCGTTTCACCCAGGAAAAAAAACCATCTATGCAATGTATTAGGAAACGCAAGTGTTGGGTAAAGTGTGTACGTACACCACGGTGTACGTAATGTTAAAAAACAAAACACTCCTAGTGTCCAACGTTTCAAACCAATCACACCCCTCAAGGGAGGTTCCTTGACGCTGGTGAGGGACTCTTGATCTAGGGAATTAGATTTGTGCTCCAGTTCGCTGAATTGAGCCTCAATACCCTTCATCCTCCCCCTACAGACGCTGTATAATCCCTACGGGTTTAGCGCTCCATAATAATAATAATAATAATAATAATAAATAATAATAATAATAATAATAACCAACCACACAATCATAGTACAAAGTGTACTCACTCTTCACGATGTTACTGTAGTGCCTCAACACACTGCATTCCTGACGACCACACAATGACACAGCAATCCACAACACACTTCAGGCTAAGATGATAACACTGAACACAGGCCATAGAATAACTTTTCTACACCACTCTACTGATCAATATTTGGCATCCTTTGTTATGGTATTTTTAAGGAATTTGAACCCCCCCTGATAAGCCGTTATTAATATTTTACAACGTCGAGTCCGTTCTGGCAAAAATTAAGTGGAGGCGGAGATGGTCACAACCAGTACAGGACAGGTCTCAACCTTTCAAGATTTATACTCGTGTAGATTCGCTGTGAACTACTCCAGCTTTGGTATTGAATAAATCATGAATAATGTGTCAGCTTTTACAGACGCTAACGGTGACTAGCAAAGACATAATTTTTTTAAAACTATTACTACACACTAATGTCTACAACTGTGAGACACACATATAAGGGTGCCAATATAACACTGCTGACATCCCTTAATCCTATTCTACATCTTATCTGCAGTTTAGTGACAACAGTATTTTACACATACGACCATTGTAAGAATAAGCGTGCGAGTGGTGTGCGTGCGCTAGTGGGTTAGCGAAATGGTCCTCCCCACCTACTTCCTGAGGCCGAGAGAGGAAGTGGGATGACTATATTCACGGAAAAGCGCTAAGCCCATCCGGGTCGTACAGCACCTGAGTAATGAGGCATCAGGTTCGACCCCGTAGGTAGGTCCCCTTAACTGAAAAACGAGCCCACTTCCTCTCTGCGCCCTTGTCATAGGGCTGGCCCCGCCATAGGGCTGTAACTTTACTCCACTTGAGGTGAAGACGACTCGCCGAGCCATTGTCATAGGGTTGTAAACGGTACATCACTCGTACAAACTCAGACACTACTACTCCGGAAGCCACTGCTGGGTCACCACGTATAGAAGACCCGAGCCAGGACCCGTCCTAGCTAATCTACATGAACATGAGCCCACTTCCTCCACTTGCCTTGAGGTGTTGTGAAAGTGAGCGAGACAGGAAGAGAGCTTCCTCACCTCAGTCGTTGACCGCACGTCATACTGATCGCTCCTGCTACACACAACCACACATTTCTATCGTGCCTACATACACTACCAAACAAGCATATGGACCCAAAACATATTAAAAACAAGCTGTAGACCCATATGGGTCATACAGATATACACCTAAAGACTTCACAAAATTACATTTCTACGTACTAGATAAAAGCAAATTTACATGCATAAAAACAAGTTTTATATTAATGAGCTGAAATTCCGCATCAACCTCGTCACCCACAACAAGTACAGAATATATCTGGACCTCTCCACCATACTACAAAGGTAATTTTCACTACTGCCATACTACAATAAAAGCTGTACAAATCTGTTTATTTTCTAACAAATTCCGCATGAACAACTACGTATATTTAAGTGTTGTTCACTACGTAATATTACGTATATACAGTATACAGACATATAGTGTAAGGTACTATCGCATCCCAAGGTGGCACGGTGTACTCGCATCCCAAGGTGTACTCGCATCCCGGTGTACTCGCATCCCAAGGTGTACTCGCATCCCCGGTGTACTCGCATCCCCGGTGTACTCGCATCCCCGGTGTACTCGCATCCCCGGTGTACTCGCATCCCGGTGGACACGATCGTGTACTCGCATCCCGGTGCCCGGTCTGTACTCGCATCCCGGTGGCACGGTGTACGCATCCCGGTGCACTCGCATCCCGGTGGCACGGTGTACTCGCATCCCGGTGGCACGGTGTACTGCTCGCATCCTCGGTGTACCGCATCCCGAGTGCTGCATCCCGGTGTACTCGCATCCCGGTGGCACGGTGTACTCGCATCCCGGTGGCACGGTGTACTCGCATCCCGGTGGCACGGTGTACTCGCATCCCCGGTGTACTCGCATCCCGGTGGCACGGTGTACTCGCATCCCCGGTGGCACGGTGTACTCGCATCCCCGGTGGCACGGTGTACTCGCATCCCCGGTGGCACGGTGTACTCGCATCCCCGGTGGCACGGTGTACTCGCATCCCGGTGGCACGGTGTACTCGCATCCCCGGTGGCACGGTGTACTCGCATCCCCGGTGGCACGGTGTACTCGCATCCCCGGTGGCACGGTGTACTCGCATCCCCGGTACTGTGTACTGGCATCCCCGGTACTGTGTACTCGCATCCCCGGTACTGTGTACTCGCATCCCCGGTACTGTGTACTCCTGGTCATTACTCAACCACATCAAATTTCAGTGAAATTGGTTCAATTGTCGAAAATGCCCAGTGGCAAGGATTTTCCCACCCGCTCTTTACCCGAGTTAATACCTTATGGTTACAGCTATACCACATTTGTCAACAGTTTAAGACATTAATCAACAATGCCTCACTATATACATTTTTTTCATACAAGACATATTTCATGGTTGTTCAATATATTTATGGATGTGGTTGTAAGAGAGGTGAATGCTTGGGTGTTGGCAAGAGGTGTGGGGTTAAAAGATAAAGAACCTAACACAAAGTGGGAGTTGTCACAGTTGCTCTTTGCTGATAACACTACTTTTGGGAGATTCTGAAGAGAAGTTGCAGAGGTTGGTGGATGAGTTTGGTAGGGTATGTAAAAGAAGAAAATTAAAAGTGAATATAGGAAAGAGTAAGGTGATGATTATAACAAAAAAATTAGGTGACAAAAGATTGGATATCAGATTGGAGGGAGAGATTATGGAGGAAGCAAATGTATTCGGATATTTAGAAGTGGACGTGTCAGCAGATGGGTTTATAAAAGATGAGGTGAATCATAGAACTGATGAGGGACAAAAGGTGAGTGGTGCATTTAGGAGTCTGTGGAAACAAAGAACTTTGTCCATGGAAGCAAAGAGGGGAATGTATGAGAGTATAGTTGTACCAACGCTTTTATGTATATGGGTGTGAAGCATGGGTGGTGAGTGTTGCAACAAGGAGAAGGCTGGGCACATTGGAGATGTCATGTCAGAGCAATGTGTGGTGTGAATATAATGCAGAGAATTCGTAGTTTGGAAATTAGGAGGAGGTGCGGGATTACCAAAACTATTATCCAGAGGGCTGAGGAGGGGTTGTTGAGGTGGTTTGGACATGTAGAGGGGGAGGAACAAAATAGAATGACTTCAAGAGTGTATAAATCTGTAGTGGAGGGAAGGCGGGGTAGGGGTCGGCTTAGGAAAGGTTGGAGGAGGGGGTAAAGGAGTGTTTGTGTGTGAGGGGCTTGGACTTCCAGCAAGCATGCATGAGCGTATATGATAGGAGTGAATGGAGACAAATGGTTTTTAGGACTTGACGTGCTGTTGGAGTGTGAGCAAGGTAACATTTATGAAGGATTCTGGGAAACCGGCAGGCCGGACCCGAGTCCTGGAGATGGGAAGTACAGTGTCTGCACTCTTAAGGAGGGGTTGCAGTTTTATACCTGTAGTGTAAGCATGCCTCTGGCAAGACAGTGATGGAGTGAATGATGAAAGTTTTTCTTTTTCGGGCCACTCTGCCTTGGTGGGAGATGGCCGAAGTGTTAATAAAATAAAAAACATATTTCAGGTAGTATAATCGATTTTTAATTATTCTTGGTATCTTTCCATAACAGTTGTACGTTACATCGACAACGTTTGGTATGAGATAGACAACTACAAGATGAGCCTAATTGTTAATCTCATCTGAAATTCACTAACTAAATTAACTATTTGTACTTGTTGGTTAAGTAATATTAAAATAATGTAATTTAACCCAAATTAATACCGATTAGTCTGATAAATTTGGCAGTAATTCTTTGTAGTTTACATTCCTCACAAATAGATGCACATGACAAGAATGAAAACTGAATGTTGTAAAATGAAAATGCATTGACCATTCTTACAATCACTAAATGACTTTTGTGCTTTCCAATAATAATAAACTGTTCCACCATTCTTACTAAACTATTAATATTCTGGCAGATGCAATGCAGATTATCCAACACATGTTCATGGAAGACAATAATTTTTGTACTGGCAAGTGCTGTACTCATCCTCTACTACCATGTACTTGCATCCCCACTACTGCTGCCAAAATTACCACCTCCAACTATACTCTTACCATCTAGTAGAAATGGATCACCAAGTGCTCAAAATCTTATGCAAGCTCTGCCCAGGACAACAAATGAAGACTTGGGGAAAGCCCCCTTAGCACATAATAGTAACTTAATATATAAGAACATGTCTAAAATTAATAAATCTACTCAAGATGGCACTGAAGTAAATGTTGAAGTTGATGCTAACTCTTATAAAATTGAACTGATAGTTGATACAGGAGAAGACTACCAACCAAGCAGTGAGGAACTCTCGTTCGAACTAATCTTGAAAGGTGTTGAACTCATTCACCAAGCAGCAAAAACTTATATAGATAATATTAAGTATAACTTGCAAAACAAGACAAAATTTCCCCAAACCACTTTGCAATATACACAAGACCAAGAAAATATGGCAGAAATAAATCAAATAAAGAATCAAGGGAAAAACAGCACTTACTACACAAATAAAATCCAAGAGATTAATGAAACACGTGACAATATTTTAAGCACAGTCTTTCCACATTATGACATGCAGGAGAAAATCTCTCTCAATGCATGTAATATACTGTTGAATCTTGCACCTTGCTCATGTGTACGTTATGTAGCATCCATGATACCATCATGTCCAGGCCAGGAAATGGGCCAAAGTCAAATTATTGCAAGAATAAATGGCACAGTAGGAGAATCAACATGCAGTGATTGGGCCACCATGAGAGGAAGCAACCAATCTGTGAGTATTCTAAATATACTTTGTATATTTTAGCACACTCTTTACCAAAGTATATCTTTTTACTAATAATGTAATAACATATAGAACAAAAACAAAGTATATGTGGCTGTAGTTTGCCTAAAATGCAGTGCCTACCAATGTTTTATTAAATGTAAACTACAGTGGACCCCCGGTTAACGAACACCCCGGAAATCGTACAATTATGTAAGTATAATATTGTAAGTGCTTGTGGAAGTGTATTTTTGGGGGTCTGAAATAGACTAACCTACGTGACATTATTTCTTAAGGAAGTAAATTCGTTCGGTAATGGCACTTGAGCAGGCTTCTGGGATGAAGTTTTTTTGTTAACCGGGGGTCCACTGCACATTATTTGTGCTGCATAAAGAAATAAAAACTGTATTGTATTTAACATGACAAACCTCACATATGCAATCCTCAGCAGTTACTAATCCAATATAATCCACCAAATTGCAACATCCTCACCTGATTATCACAGTCCAGGCATTATGCTGCCCACCTCCAGACCCTAAATCTAACTAATGGGTTTCCCTAAATCTAACTAATGGATTTCCCTAAATCTAACTAATGGATTTCCCTAAATCTAACTAATGGGTTTCCCTGAATCTACCTATAAGTATTATGCTTAATCTGAGTCATCTGCTGATACAAACTCCTTTCTCCCCAATCTCATCTCTAACCATGCATTCCTTTTAGTACTTTATCAGACAGCATTCTGGATGTTAATCTTTATCCTTGCCTTTGCTGTTAACATCCTTCTCTTAGCCAGAACCTGTTACTGAGGTGATAAACAATTTGCATCTGGTGACTGCTATGTAGGGAACATATAATTTAGTCCCACCTCTTTAGACCTGCAACATCAATGGTGATAAATAATTCATTTTTTTTTTTTCCAACAAGTCGGCCGTCTCCCACCGAGGCAGGGTGACCCAAAAAGAAAGAAAATCCCCAAAAAGAAAAAACTTTCATCATCATTCAACACTTTCACCACACTCATACATAATCACTGTCTTTGCAGAGGAGCTCAGATACTACAGCTGAGAAAAGTCCCTCCCAGCTGTCACTATCTCAGACCCCTCCTTTAAAGTGCAGGCATTGTACTTCCCATTTCCAGGACTCAAGTCCAACTAAATCAATTAACTGGTTTCCCTGAATCCCTTCACACAATGTTACCCTGCTCACACTCCAACAGATCGTCATGTCCCAAAAACCATTCGTCTCCATTCACTCCTATCTAACACGCTCACACATGCTTGCTGGAAGTCCAAGCCCCTCGCTCACAAAACCTCCTTTACCCCTTCCCTCCAACCTTTTCTAGGACGACCCCTACCCCGCCTTCCTTCCCCTACAGATTTATACGCTCTCCAAGTCATTCTACTTTGATCCATTCTCTCTAAATGACCAAACCACCTCAACAACCCCTCTTCAGCCCTCTGACAAATACTTTTAGTAACTCCACACCTTCTCCTAATTTCCACATGTACTGTATAAATATCAGCAGTTACCTTGTATTACAGGAAAGCAATGCATGCATTGATGCTAGTGCAGAAAATTATCCTGATTTACTTCCATCTCTGAGAACTGAAAATGAAGTCTTATACCTGGGGGCTATGAAAACAATCCAATTATTTGAGTGAAAGCATATACCCCCTCAGGTCAACTTAAATCTGGTAACAAAGTGTACACATTTTCAATCACCTGTACAATCCTCTGCATCTTCTATTTAGAATTTCACAATAACATTCATAGAGAAGAGCTAAACCTGTAGGGATCATACAGCACCTAGGGAATGGGAGGGCATTTGATCAAAGGGTAGGGGTGTGCCAAAGTATCAGTATCAGTTGGTATTGGCTAACTTTTGATGGTAACAATATCAGCCTAAAATCGAGCATCAGTAGGTGTCGGCTAATTCTGATGGTATCAGCTTAAAATTTGTTAAACCCCTATTTATCTTTTATCACATGAGCTTTAAATACCACACCATTTAACACTACCAGTCACTTCAACAATTCTGGCCATAAACACAAAAACCTATGACACCATCTCCAGGGTCTACTTTTGTACTGAAAAACTTTCCTTTTTTTATTTTCGCAACATACCCTAACCGCTGATGACCATACAAAATCTATATTTACACAATTGAAACACATAACTACAGTATATAATTATCTTTGCAGGTCATAAGCTTCAGCTTATTTGGCAAATTCCCAAGTCCCTACTACAGAGGAGCTTTTACTCTTATGCAAAGGTTATCAAGGGTATATCCTGGCTGGTCAGTTCGGTTCTATCACGACTTGGACATCTCTGACCCAGAAAAGGCAGCATGGATGTGCTCCCTTGCCTGCAAATATGAGCAGCTTGATTTTTGCTATGTTGGTAATCTCCCAGGAGGTAAACAAAATATTCTTTAAACTACTGTAGTGTCAAGTAGAAATTATAGTGAAAAAAAAAAAACACAAATGAGAGTTACAAGGCATTCTTACTGGATGAAGTAGAGAACTTGCAATTTTATTATCAGGATAAATATCTTCAAACAAGTGTTCTTCGAAGTGCATGCCTTGAACAATGATACTGATTATTATACAGTGGACCCCCGGAGTTCGTGATTTATTCGTTCCAGAATGCTGTTCAAGTGCCGTTACCAAACGAATTTGTTCCCATAAGGAATAATGTAAATTAGACTAGTCCTTTTAGACCCCCAAATATACACTTACAAAGCACTTACAAAAATACACTTACACAATTGTTTGAGTTTGGAGCATTACGAAAACTGGGGGTCCACTGTATTTATATGGAAGCATTAAATCATAGGGGTTATGCAGCACCTGGGGAACTGGAGTTAATCAGGTTTGACCGAAGGAAGGAGAGGGTAGCTCTAAGCTCTCAAGCCTTGGCTCAAGAGTCGGTCTCTATGATAAGAGCACCTTCACTGAAGGGACGATTATAATAAACTGAATATTCAGAGCATCTAGCAGATACAAATTTTCAGAGAATTAGACATAAGCCAGCAGGCATGATGTACAAATATTTTCACAGTAGGTATGAGTGATTGAAGACTGGTAGTAATTTTTTTTTTCCACCTACAACAAAAAGCTTAACAATTCTGAATCCTTGTACAGTACATTGGACCCCCGAATTACGATCATAATTCATTCCAGAAGGCTGCTCAAGTGTCATTACCGAACAAATTTTCTCCCTTAAGAAATAATGTCAAGTAGGTTAGTCCATTTCAGACCCCCAAAAATACACTTACAAAAGCACTTACAATATTATACTTACATAATTGGGTAGGGGATGTGTAGATCAAGTGAAGCATATATGTGAACAGTATTTAGATAAAGGTAGAGAAGTTTTCATTGCATTTATGGATTTAGAAAAGGCATATGATAGAGTGGATAGGGGAGCAATGTGGCAAATGTTGCAAGTGTATGGAATAGGTAGTAAGTTACTGAAGGCTGTAAAGAGTTTTTATGAGGATAGTGAGGCTCAGGTTAGGGTGTGTAGGAGAGAGGGAGATTACTTCCCGGTAAAAGTAGGTCAGACAGGGATGTGTAATGTCACCATGGTTGTTTAATATATTTATAGATGGGGTTGTAAAAGAAGTAAATGCTAGGGTATTGGGGAGAGGGGTGGGATTAAATTATGGGGAATTAAATGCAAAATGGGAGTTGACACAGTTACTTTTTGCTGATGATACTGTGCTTATGGGAGATTCTAAAGAAAAGTTGCAAAGGTTAGTGGACGAGTTTGGGAGGGTGTGTAAAGGTAGAAAGTTGAAAGTGAACATAGATAAGAGTAAGGTGATGAGGGTATCAAACGATTTAACCCCTTGGGGGTCCAAGGGGTCTCTCTGAAACTCATTCTCAGGGTCCACGAATTTAAAAAAAAAAAAAAAAAAATTATTTTTTCTTATGAAATGATAGAGAATCTTTTTTCCGATCATAACGCCACAAAAATTATGAAATTTGATCGAAAACTAACGGAATTATGCTTTCGCGAAGTTAGCGGTATCCATGACATTTACGCATCGGCGATTTCGCCCACTTTGAGCCCTATTTTCGGCAAATTCCAATGTTTCAGTCTACTAAAATTATAGCTATTTCGCTAGAACTCCATTTCTTCTATCGACTGAGTACAAGAAACCGCCTATTTACCAATTTCAACTAGTATCCAAAATAGTGGTCAGAAAATGGCAATTTGGCCAATTTCTCACAAATTTCAAACGATGCCAATTTTAAAATATGTACAGTATACAACTGCATCATTGTAAAAATGGTATAAATAATATCAGCGCACTTGTGCAAGAATATTAGACTCTCCAGTTGATGTGTATTGGACGCATGGTGTGATTTGTTTACTCTTGAACATCAGCCAAAATCGAACATTTTCGCTACTTTGCGCTCAGTTTCAAGGTACTTGTCATCGTAAAACCAGTCAAAATTATCTCTATTTCTGTAAATATCATCTATTCTATAAAATGAGACTAAGAAAACGAAAATACAAGCATAAATACCATACGAAAATAGACTGCAAAGTCGCTGTTTTAAACCAAAAACATGGTCAGTTTTTTTCCTCATTATGCACCGTGTGGTGCAGGAATTTTTTTATACTGCGCACACTGACTGCACAGACCCATTCTATCACATCTAGGCCTAACAGCCTGTTTCTGCTTGATTTGAGGGCGCTAGAATTTAGGCGTACTAGTACGTCAATAACCCCAGGGCACTTACTAGTACGACCAAAACCCCGAAAGGGTTAAATAAAGAAAAATTGGATATCACATTGGAGAGAGAGGGATTATGGAGGAAGTAAATGTTTTCAGATATTTGGTAGTTGACGTGTCAGCGGATGGGTTTATGAAGGATGAGGTTAACCATAGAATTGATGAAGGAAAAAAGGTGAGTGGTGCGTTGAGGTACGTACATATCTGTGGAGACAAAAAAGGTTATTCATGGAGGCAAAGAAGGGAATGTACGAAAGTATAGTGGTACCAACACTCTTATATGGGTGTGATGCATGGGTTGCAAATGCTACAGCGAGGAGGCGGCTGGAGGCAGTGGAGATGTCCTGTCTAAGGGCAATGTGTGGTGTAAATATTATGCAGAAAATTCGGAATGTGGAAATTAGGAGAAGGTGTGGAGTTACTAAAAGTATTTGTCAGAGGGCTGAAGAGGGGTTGTTGAGGTGGGTTGGTCATTTAGAGAGAATGGATCAAAGTAGAATGACTTGGAGAGCGTATAAATCTGTAGGGGAAGGAAGGCGGGGTAGGGGTCGTCCTAGAAAAGGTTGGAGGGAGGGGGTAAAGGAGGTTTCGTGGGCGAGGGGCTTGGACTTCCAGCAAGCATGTGCGAGCGTGTTAGATAGGCGTGAATGGAGATGAATGGTTTTTGGGACCTGACGAGCTGTTGGAGTGTGAGCAGGGTAACATTTTGTGAAGGGATTCAAGAAAACCAGTTAACTGATTTAGTTGGACTTGAGTCCTGGAAATGGGAAGTACAATGTCTGCACTTTAAAGGAGGGGTCTGGGATAGTGACAGCTGGGAGGGACTATTCTCAGCTGTCGTATCTGAGCGCCTCTGCAAAGACAGTGATTATGTATGATTGTGGTGAAAGTGTTGAATGATGAAAGTATTTTCTTTCATTTTGGGTCACCCTGCCTCGGTGGGAGATGGCCGACTTGTTGAAAAAAAATTGTACGATTTCCGTGGTGTTCGTAACTCTGGGGTCCACTGTAATTGTACGATTTCCGAGGTGAACGTAACTCGGGGGTCCATTGTATATGTAATATAGTGCAATTATAGTATTTGCTGCTTTATAGCCATTGCATTAAGAACAAATTAAAAACAAATATGATTTTTAAAACATCATGAGACTGTTTCATTATTTACACATTTTTTTGTGCAAAGTTTATATGTGATTTTAATTTGAAAACCCTCCAGTATTACAACTATAAATAAAAATATAATTATTTTTTCTCATTTGAGTAATTCCTTCTAAAACTGGCAGGGCTTGGTGATATTCAGTGGACAATTGGGACTATATGGAGACTGGCCGTCATGGGAGACCCGCTAGTATCAAGATTTATTATTCGGGACACGGACTCCCCAGTTTTACTGCGTGAAGTTGAGGCTGTTCATGAATGGTTAAGCTCAGACAAGGTAAGTCAGGTTATGCTTACACAGGATATGAAAAATAAAATTATGCTAGTCTCTAATGTATCTAGTATACAATATTTCTATCCTACTTTAAGCTACAATGCTTCATTTTTTTTTACCAGGTTCAATAAACTTTATGAGGATAATACAGAAAAAAGTGAGTTTAAAGTAGATATAAAGCCTTTTCACAGTACAAAAAGGGATATTATACATTATTAAAGTATTAGAGCATAAGACAGTTTCTAATATGTGCAACAAAGTACCACACAAGAATATTATTAAACCATAATGTACAGAATATTATGGCTTGAGAATGCATCTCCTATTATAATATGAGTGTCTAAGAGAAAATAGGTTCCAGGTGCCACACACAACTTGCAAACAATTTTCGAGAACAGTAACAACATAAGTCAGGAGCCTACTACAGTATAAATCAAAGCCAAAAATAGAAGATGCAAATTTTGTATTTAAGTTTTTCTTTCTCCCTCCCCTCCCATCTTGCCCAAGTGTTTTCACATGATGCGAGACAACCCAGCACACAACCAGGCCATCATGGGGGGTGCATGGGGGGGTTGCAACACCTGGCACCCAGAAGCAATGCCACGACTCAGGGACCTAGTATTCAGATGGTCCAAAAACAAATCCAAACTGTCACAGGATCAAGTCAATGTAGTGGTCAGTATCATGAGTTTCAAGTACTATAATTTAGAGAAGAAATAGGGCATGGAAGAATAGAAAGTTATACTATTATGGCTGGAAGAATTCATCCAAAACCTGCATTTAAAAGAGGAATATTACAAGGCTATTCCAGTCCACTCAGGACCACTGCTGACTTGACAATAGCACAGGATGGACCAAAATGTCACAAAGCTCCTCTCTTAGGTGCAGGTTTAAGGATAAATAAATAGGGCATGAGTAAGTGAAACATGACCAACAAACATTCCTGTTATGACAGCATGCACTAAGGAAAAAAAAAATGTAGTAGTAGTCAGAACATTGATACATTGTAAAGCTAGAACAAAGATGTGGAGTAAAATCATATGACAGCAAGAAATGTTTTAGAGTACAAGGTGAGAATTCTAAACTCTGTCCATTATTACCCATATACAGTGAATGATCAGACTGAAAACAGTACAAGATTATCGACAATGGTCAATCAAATATTGAAAATATCTTCCAGGAAATTAAGCAATTCTTTTTAATATCTAGTCAATAATATACCACAGAATGAAGATGTAATTTAAAAAACTAAAATGTCTTCTAATAAATTCATCCTTCACATTCAGGTAAATTTTCACACTAAAGTATTATCTTTAATAAGCAACAAATTATTAATTCATTAATTTTTAACCATTGATATTATTGAATAGCAATAAACATACTCTATCAAGTAACATGATGCTAGAGAAGAGGTAATGTGACAGGTATGGGTATAGACATATGCAGAACAGGCTTTTATTGGGCCTATGTTTATCAAGTCATGACTTGATAAACCTCAACTAGCAAAATGTAGTCTCAATAAAAGCTTATCCTGCATACTGTCTCTTTATACCTAACACAATGCTGCTTTAGCACATTATTTCCTAAATTTTATGCCCCTAAATATTTTCTTTGGTATCTACTTGCCTTCCGATTTTTTTTTAATATGCAAGACAATATAGAAACACTGAAAACATAATTCATAAAAATACTCTCCCTTCATTACTCAGCAACTTCTATGGCCAACACTGAAGAAAAGTCATCTTGCTCACGATGCATTCTACTGTCACAAGTTCCCAGGCTCCCACCCTTTTCCTTCCAGAAGACAAAATTACACCTTTGTGGGTATGAGAACATTCAGGGATGCTTATTCTGATGACAGCATCCATGAGCCTTGTCCTATAGAGTGCAGGCCAACTCACCACAAGGACTGGGAATACTGCTAAAACATTACAGTACTCTACTTACCTGTACCACTCTATAATAAACTTTAATAAGTAGTCATGTGCTTGCTTAAACATATGTACAAACCTCATCTAACACACATGCCCAACACAGCTTGATGAAAATTTACATCAAGTTAGATAAACCAGCTATAATTTTAGAGAAAATACTGCTCTATAGACAACAAGAAATTAGTACCAGGTATGTCAAGAGTTTATAGGGATAATTTTTAATGTCAGATTATTCCAGCTATGCTAAAAAAAATTAACAAATATGAGTACCAAGTTAAGCCAAACAAAAAAATATAGCAGTAAAGACTACAAAAATTTATGGCTTTTAGTAAACTAAATTATGAAGCAATATCTTTGTACAAAATAGGAAAGGAATGAATGAATCAGGCAAGATAGAAAGAATAATTTTGAGCTAACTAAAAATAAAATTTCAATCAACTAGAAAAAGTTGTTCGACAACTAAAGCAATGAAACAAAACATGATAAAACAGAAACAAGACAGGAAAAAGGTGGAAACATGCAAAACAAACGAGTTTGCAATGGCAGCCAAACAAAATGGAGAACTAAACAAAAGGAGAAGAGATAAACTAATGCCTACTAAGAATAATTATGCACTGATATAAAATTTAAGTGTTACTTTAAAAACTGGGTTTTGTGATTTAAATCTTTTCTTTTTCTAACACTCTAGTTCCTTAATTATATTAATGTTGAAAATACATTTTTTAATTATGTTCCTAATAAACAATTATAGTACTATAGTAATTAGCTGATACAGTGGTACCTCGAGTTACGATGGTCCCCAAAATTGCCCGTTTATGTAAGTTTATTTTTTTAAATGCTTTTGTAGGTATATTTTTTGGGGGTGTAAAAGGACTAGTCTATTTTACATTATTCCTTATTGGGATAAATTCGTTTGGTAATGGCACTTGAACAGCATTCTCGAACGAAAAAATATCGTAACTCGAGGTACCACTGTACTTATCAGCGGATATCGACTAACTTTCATGGTATCAATATCAATTTAAAAAATTTAGTATTGGTCGGGGAATACTGGCTAATTTTAATAGTATCAATGTCTGTTAATTTTTTATGGTAGCGGTATTGGCAAAAATTTTGGTATTGGCCCATCCATAGTATTTTGTGCTATTAGTATTATACTGTATGTGGTAGCAGTGAATGCAAAACTACGAATCTCTCAAAAACATTGATGAAAACTTCAGGAATAATACCTTACATCAAGAGCCTCTCACCAGCATCAAGGCAACTCCTCTGAGATATCACAGTCCCTCAATACTACAGAAGAGATGACAGGTGTCAATACCCTAAAGAAAAAATCTGTCTGCATACCACCATTACCCTGATATACCTTATTTATATTCTTTAAAAAACAATTTTTTTTATACCACCATTCAGACACCTGTATTTTTCTGATATATGGTACTACAGCAAATATAACAGCTGTAATTATACAATTTGTGAGATAAAAATCGATATTTTACTCAGGAAAACGCTAGTGTGGCTGCTTTTTAAAAGCTACTTAGTTTCTAAGTCATCTTAAATCAAACTTGTAATGCGCTTTTTTAAGTAGTAACATTATCAAAAGACTAAATGAAAATGACGAAAACTTAATGAGTACATGTAATTAATGAACTATGGGTCTGAGGAAAATAATTAACATATAATAACCTTAAACAAGGCTATTTTCACAAAAGTGTACTTTGCTTTAGTGGAAAATAAAAGGAAAAATCATCAGCAGTTTGGATCTAGTAAAGCAAACACTGCTACAAAAAATACAGGCAATTTATTAAGAAGTTTCTTGGAGACCAAGTGAAACATTGTCTTAATAAGGAGTCAAACTGCCAGTGTCTGTTCTGCAATGTGGTATTTTACACCTCTTACGTGCACTCTTTATAACACTGTCTTCAAAAGTTACATGAAAGTTGGAGAATAAAAGCTTTTAGAAATGAAGCTGCATCTTTAATTAATTGGGAAATAGAGGTTAAACTCAAAAGCCCAGATGTAGTATGTATATTCACAAAGTAACAGCTAGGAAAAAATATTTAATAAAAGTGGATAATGCAAAGAATCCTAGGTAGTAGGTTGGTAGACAGCAACCGCCCAGGGAGGTACTACCGTCCTGCCAAGTGAGTGTAAAACGAAAGCCTGTAATTGTTTTACATGATGGTAGGATTGCTGGTGTCTTTTTTTCTGTCTCATAAACATGCAAGATTTCAGGTACGTCTTGCTACTTCTACTTACACTTAGGTCACACTACACATTTATGTATAAGCATATATATACACACACCCCTCTGGGTTTTCTTCTATGTATTTTCTTACTAGTTCTTGTTCTTATTTCCTCTTATCTCCATGGGGAAGTGGAACAGAATTCTTCCTCCGTAAGCCATGCGTGTCGAAAGAGGCGACTAAAATGCCGGGAGCAAGAGGCTAGTAACCCTTTCTCCTGTATACAGTGGTCCCTCGGTTTTCGTGCATCTCCAAACTCGAACATTTATGTAAGTGTATTTTCGTAAGTGCTGTTGCAAGTGTATTTTTGGGGGTCTGAAATAGACTAACCTATGTGACATTATTTCTTAAGGAAGTAAATTCGTTCGGTAATGGCACTTGAGCAGCATTCTGGAACGAATTTTCGGCGAAAACCGAGGGACCACTGTATATTACTAAATGTAAAAGGAGAAACTTTCGTTTTTCCTTTTGGGCCACCCTGCCTCGGTGGGAAACGGCTGACGTGTTGAAAGAAAGAAGAATGCAAAGGGTTAACTGTGTTGTGTAAAGCAGATTGTATGTGGATGTGGATCAGTAATGACACAGGTAGCCAAAACTGAACAGTTAATATTCCAACAAACCAACCAACATTGAGAAATAAAACAAGATAAGAGCACTGTATATTCTGGACTATCACTGAGGCCCTCTTCTTATCCTGATTTATTTTCTGTATGGGTTCATTTGTGCCACTGACAAGTGTTTATTATACTTTTGGATCTACTGTTATCTTTACAGCTATGTCTAACTTATGTCATGGAAGAAAATTAATACTACATTATACACACATTATGCATAGGAAACATTCACATTAACACAGCGACTAGCTAAAAATTATTAATCGTTTAATGAGCAATGCGCCGTCTAGTTCTTTCAACTGTGACATTCCTCTTACAGCGGTAGAAACACAAAGTGCATTTGTATGTTTTAAGCACAAGTATAATGTCAAGATCATCACTGAAATATAATCCAAGTCTCTCTAGCAATAAAAGTAAAACAGACTGCACTTCCCCTTTTTGTTTTTTTTGGTTATCTTTCCATGGTGGGAAACGGCAAATTGTTTTAAAAAAATCATAAAGCATTTCTCAAGAGCTGTTTTTGATGCATTTTGACTATGCTGATAATTGTGATCACACATAGACATGCAGCATCAAGCAGGAAAACTGTGTGATCACAGGAAAACGAATGTGAAATGGTCAGGGCAAAAGCATAATCCCAAGAGGGCACACACAGGTCAAACACCTGACCTAGTTTAACCTGGCGAATGAGGGTAACAAAGGCGAGCAGCATCTGCCAACTGGTTGATGGTCTCATTATCACGCCTACAACAAACCATAAAGAAACTCTTTATAAATGCTAAAACTGGAGCTAGGGGCAAAGGAAATATATAAAAAAAAAACTACAAATACTGAAATCTTACGAAAAATCAATTAACTCAAAACACAGTAATCCTAAAATTAGTTATGCAAGTTCTATATTCACAAAAATTTAATGAATAATTATTCTCAAACATTAATTAAAACTTTACAGTACTCAAGTGAATGGTGTTCTGCTCTGTTTTTAAAACAAGGATTTCTTTCCACAATTCTAATATGAATGCTGATCCAACTTCTTAATGTACTGACCAAGTTTGTCACTAAAAATTTTCCATCATAATATGACAAAGATGAAAAATTAGTATTTTGCATCTTAAAACAATAGTGCCCAGTTATCTCTTATATATATTAAAAAAAAAAAAAACACCCTGCCTCAATGAAAGGCTAATTGATAATCGATTCAGATTTCAACTCCAATTTTCCAAGGAAATTCGAATGGCATTTTTTCATGTAACACAGCAATTCGTGTTTTTTTTCTTGAACATACTAAAGTACATAATCACATGGAACTACACAAGACAATTTTTTTTTATTAACACATCAGCCGATTCCCACCAAGGCAGGGTGGCTCGAAAAAGAAAAACTTTCATCATCATTCACTCCATCACTGTCTTGCCAGAAGGGTGCTTTACACTACAGTTATAAAACTGCAACATTTACACCCCTCCTTCAGAGTGCCGGCACTGTACTTCCCATCTCCAGATGGGAAGTCAAATTACCTAAAATTACAAATTACCTAAAATTTGACCTCAATCTATGAAGTTTACCTACTTCATTAAGAAGTGTGTACTTACAAAAGCTTTGAAGGATGAGCACCTAGACATGCCAAGTTACTACAAGGTATCAAAAGAGCTACCAAGAGTATGGCTCATCCCACTGTAAGGTATTATTCATTACAACATGTGTAGTACCCAATTGATTACAGACAAATGGAGATCAAAAGTAGCCAAATTCACCAATTGTGTATAAAGAACTTTTGCATGGGAATACTCCACTTCAATAATGCTATTGCACAGAAAATCTCTCCCTACTATAAGACATGTCTGCAGGTGGACTGAGAGGACTTGGGATCTCCTTGAATCATCTCAGTTGGAAAGGAAACAATAATCATGTAATGTGTGGTTTTTTACATGACTGACACCAAACTTAGCCCACCTTTGGATATCTCAATAAATCCACGGGATATTGTAGGATATTTACAGTAAACTACGCATTCTACATTACATTCGTCAAGAAAAAGAAACGATGCAAACACTAAATATTCTATGGGCATGGTCTTAGACATCAATAATTCTGCTTCACAAAAATAGTAAAGTTATCACATAAAAATATAGACCCATAGCACCAACATCAAACTGCTATCCTTGCAACTACCGTATTTCGTGGCTTATAAGATGCTCTGACGCATCCCAATTTTGAAGGTAATAATAATAAAAAACAAAAAGTTTAGTGCCCAACACTGGACGTAACTGGGAGAGCTACAGCCCACCCCACACCCCAAACTTATAGCTCCTGTCACTGACCTTCAGTTTATAGGACGCAGAGTGGTTTTTCAAGACATTTTATGGAAAAAGTGTCTAATAAGCTGCAAAATACGGTAAGTCCAGAGCTGCTCTGAACTAGTACTCTTTACCATCTGTGACTTGTATGGTGAAATCCTCATTTTGTATCTCTACAGGGGTCCCTGAAGTAATTTTGCAAAACACGTGGAATTGTCTACACAATCTAGGAAAATATGGGTTTAGACAAGGATACTCCTACCTCTCAAATGCCGGCTCACAATAACACAGCAATGAATGAACTTGAAAGATAAGCAAAATGATGATGTAAGATGTACAAACTTTGTGAAAGTCTGACAATGATGTAAAGGCACACAAAATGATTACAAAAGGAAGAACTGTAAAAGTAGGCAGATTTATTTTCATCCATATAACAAACTAGTCTGGATATATCTAGTCAACAAAATTAATGACTTACACTGTAAAAATCTGTTCTTGTTGTCATATCTGTAGCAACTCGATGGAAAGCCAAAATTTCCTATTAACCACAATAAAGCCAAATTTTAACTCCTACATTATAAATAAAATAGAGAAATTAAAATGTAAACATTATAAAATACTACCAGCCTATACCAAAACCTTAAAAGGAAATGTAAAATATTAAAAAAGAATGAGAACCTAAACTTATTATCACTACTCGAATACAAGAGTGCCTCCCTACAAGACTGTCCCTCAAGCTTCATGCCAAACCATCAATACACAAAAAGAATTACAGGTAAGACATGCAGTGGGTTTTGAAGTCAATGATTTCAGTATACAGTACTATATCTACCTGTATAAATTTGCTACAGTACTCACTCTCAGCCCATATTAAAAACTACAAATACTAGACAAATTAAAACAAGAAATTGCATGCAGAGACCAACAACAGACTCCCATTTGAATAAACAATAACTACACATGAAATGTGGAGATCATAACTGCCTTCATCAAATGCCTGTTAATAAGATTTATAAATATAAATAGCTCCGTGGGGAAGTGAAGATGAATCCTTCCTCCGTAAGCCATGTGTGTCGTAAGAGGCGATTAAATTTAAAAAGAAAAACTTTAGTTTTTCTTCTTAGGTCACCCAGCCTCGGTGGGATACGGATAGTTCGTTGGAAAAAAAAAAACAATTATAAATATACTCACCAATCATTTGAGAGAGATTCTCCTGCTCGCAATAACCCAAAAGAAAAGAGAGGATGACAGCAACCCCAAACACCAACACTACTAACAGTGTTAAGACCACCACCGTCTCAACTATGCGGGCTCGTAGCCCCTGCAAGAGAGAACAGACATTAAATTTAGTAAAAAAAATAATGAATCAATATTTACTCTAATACATTTATCAAGCCCTACTGCATTCTTTAATATGTTTAAATACATCGTCACCCTGCCTCAGTGGGAGACGGCCAGTGTTAAAAAAAAACATAGTGCATTATGTATATATATATATATATATATATATATATATATATATATATATATATATATATATATATATCATGTTAGTTTAATATACACTACATCTAAATGTACCTCATGACACTCATAGCTGATAAGTCTTGCTGTTCTCACTCTTCTTTCCCAATACACCTTTGAAGAGTTTCGAGAGTTTCACTACACTCGGATCCCGGCCATGGGCCAGGCTCGTCTAGTGCTTGCCTGGTCAACCAGGCTGTTGCTGCTGAAGGCCCGCTGCCCCACATATCCATCACAGCCTGATTAATCTGGCCCCTGGTGAAGATACTTGTGAAGATACTCTTGAAGGCTTCTACACTTGTTCCAGCCATGTTTCTGATATCTTCTGGTAAGATGTTGAATAGTCTGGCACCCTGAATGTTGATACAGTGTTCCCTAATTGTCTCCACTGCACCCCTGCTCCTCACTGGGTTTATTTTATACTTCCTCCCATATCTCTCACTCCAGTATGTTGCTATGGTAGTGTGCAGATTTGGGACCAGGCCCTCGAGTACTTTTCAGGTATATACAGTGGAACCTCGGCTTACGAGTTTAATCCGTTCCGTGACCTAGCTCTTATCCCAATCTGCTCGTATGCTGAGTCAATTTTCCTCATTTAAATTAACTGAAATGCCATTAATCCGTTCCAGCGGAATTCCTGGTTTCTCAGGACAAAATAGTACTTTCAATATAATGCTAATATCAACTCTACGCCTTATTTATCTATCACAATTCATCTAATATGACATAATAAACAATGTAACATAGAAACCTGATAGGTATATATACACTCTAGAATGAATAAAATATGTCATTATGTGACAAGTGGAGGTGGCCATTCCCACTCCCGCATTGTTGTGGTATTCACTGCCATCTAGTGACAGCCTTTCAAAGCTCACTTGTTATAGTACATATTATTATAATTATTATATTATAATTATTATTATTATTATAATGGGGAAGCACTAAACCAGTAAGATTATACAGCGCCTGTGGGGAAGAGGGGATGGAAGGTATTCAGTCTTAATTTAGGGAACTGGAGCACAGATACAATTCCCTAGATCAAGAGCCCCTCACCAGCGTGAAGGAAGCTCACATCCTGAATTTTTGCTCGTATCCAGAAACAAAAAATCGACTGAGCGACTGCTCATATCCTGAAAACCTCGTATGGTGGGGGACTCGTAAGCCGAGGTTCCACTGTATTATCATGTATGTATCTCTCTCTCCTCCGCTTGAACTAGTACATGTTCAAGACCTGAAGGCGTTCCCAGTAATTTAGGTGCTTTACTGGCTCAATGTGAGCCATAAAGTACCTGAATTTTTTTCATTCTATATTATTACCAGCAGACTAGCATTTTTATTCACTTTCATTTATTTTCCTCAATTACATTTGTAACTCCTGCAAATGGTATCACAGCTGCAACTCGTAGCTACTTCTCAACCCACTTTCAGCTAAAAGGTACCTGCTTACAGTACCCTACAAACTAATAGTAATTAGTTATTGTATTCCATAGGGCAGAGTTACTATCATGTAGCCATATACAGAATATACAAGGCAAAACAGCAGCTGCATAAAATCATTCTACATCTAATAATCCCTATTTGCTTTAATCAACACCTGAATCAACTGTTTAAAAAAGCACCTTAATATTTTATGAAATCCATTTTGAAAGTATTTAGTCATTGAATTTAAATTTTTGATAGTCATAATAGTAAAGACAAACTACAAAATACAGTGGTACCTCGAGTTACGATGGTCCCCAAAATCGCCCTTTTATGTAAGTATTTTTTTAAATGCTTTTGTAAGTATATTTTTGGGGGTGTAAAAGGACTAGTCTATTTTACATTATTCCTTATGGGGATAAATTTGTTTGGTAATGGCACTTGAACAGCATTCTCGAACGAAAAAATATCGTAACTCGAGGTACCACTGTATGTGCATTTGACAATCTGCTTTAGATTTCCCTAGCAAGTATTCACACATTACTCAAGCAACTCAACAGGAATATTGGGCTCACCTTACGAGAGCCAGGAAAGCCTTCAGATTCTGTGAAGAGGTAGGCGAATGGCAACCCCACAAATAATGACAGATTGGAGAAGAGGAAGATAATGTTCCACAATCCTGAAAAAAATTCAGTACGTATAAATGAAAATTTATGAAAAATGATCCAAAATACTAGCTCAAAAGTTAATCTTCAACTTTAATACTTTATGCAAAAGCTGAGCAAATTTGGAGTTTCATTATTCTGCCATCATAAAAGAATTACCAATCATTGCTAAGCATTTAAAACAGAGGCCGAGATAGAGTTATAATGCAAATTATAAAATTTATTTTGGTGAAAAGTATGGTACTGTAATAGTCAAACAGGATGAAAAAAAAATAACTACCAAGAGAAATAATAACACTATTTGATGAGAATACAATCTCATCACATACTGTAGTACACGTAGTATAAAGCAGTTACTTTAAAAAAGGCTATGCAAAATGTAAATACGTACAATCTCAAGGTTTAAGGTACGTACTGTATATTATCATTAACAATGTTGATGTACAGTAAAATTTCTGGTTAAGTTTGTCTCATTATATTGTTTGTATAATCAAACTTGGTGTTCTAGCGTAATGTCGGTTTTCTGCCCACACACTTTACATGTACATAATATATGAATGAAATCTCCATACAAGCTGAAATGCCAGCTAATTTAACCTTACCTAACCTAACAATGCATGTGGAAATGTTAGCCCAAGCACTTTTTTTAATTTTATTAATTTTTCACATTTTTTTATGTTGCACAGTCATAAAACAGGGTGAGGTGCAGCTAGGCATGTGTGTTTAGCATGAAGTTAACTTATGGCCTACAATATTCAATTCTAGTCTGCTGATCATGTGATTTTCTCAACCTATTCTCATGGAAGTTACTGTGAATGTTATATTTTTAATGTCCATTATATTTTTGTAGTACAACTATTTCAAGACCTTGTAAGCTTAATCCTCACACAGCTTAGAACAAGGAGAATATCATGTGTGTATTTTTTTAACATTTTAATGGATATTAGCATTTTTAGTATTGACAAATTTCCACAACTCATGTCTATGAGAATGGACTTTCTCCAAATGCAGTTTTACTAATCACATTTTATAATAATGGATCTTTTACTTCCTATCTGCACTCTTCTACATTCTTCAGATCCACACAATAGTTGTCTACAAGAGCTCTTAATTAAGATGCATTTCATCCAAAAATATATTCAGTATTTTGTCTAACTGTACTATGGGGTTATCAGACTTTATAGATCCAGTAGTTTAGGTTGTAATGCAGAAAGCCAGGTATTAATTTTAAAACACCTCTAATTATGCTGTAATATCACTGAATATCAGAATGACAGCACATCATGCTCTCTTGCTGTCATGATTTAAAAGAGCCTTTTGTGTAGTTTGTTTAACCCTTTGACTGTTGCAACCCTCAATCCTGAGTGCTCTCCTGTTGTTGCAAAATTTAAAAAAAATAAATGATTTTTTTCTTATGAAATGATAGAGAATCGTTTCCCGATGGTAAAGACACCAAAAGTTTGAAATTTGATAGAAAACTCACGGAATTACGGTCTCGCGAAGTTAGTGATCTCAGCAATATATACGCATCGGCAATTTCGCCGACTTTGAGCCCTATTTTCGGTAAATTCCATTGTTCCAGTTGACCAAACTCATAGATATTTCTTTAGAACTCCATTTGTTCTATCGATTGAGTACAAGAAACCACTAATTTATCGATTTCAACTACCCAATAAAGTGATCAGAAATTGGCAATTTGGCCAATTTCATGCAAAATAAAAAAGTTGTCAATTTCAAAATAGGGTCCAGAATAAACAATGCAGACATTCCTGGCACTAAAATAAGATGTTATCTGTTCATTAGTCACGTCTTTAGGCCCCTCTTATATTACTTTTGCTTTCTATTTTGATTTTTTATTCACATAAAAAATAGAAAATTTACCGTTATGCAGACTATTGCATTATTGTAAAAATGGTATAAATAATATCAGTGCACTTGTGAAAGAATATTAGACTCGCCAATTGATGTGTATTGGACGCGTGGCGTGTTTTGTTTACTCTTGAACATTTGCAAAAATCGAACATTTCTCCTACTTTGAGCTCAATTTGAAGGTCGTTTTCATCATAAAACTAATCAAAATCATCTAGATTTCTGTAGTATGTTGTCCATTCTATCAAATGAGACCATAAAAAAGAGAATACAACCATAAATACTATACGAAAATACACCTCAAAGTCGGCGTTTTAATCCAAAAAAATGG
Source organism: Cherax destructor (assembly GCA_009830355.1). Taxonomy (NCBI): domain Eukaryota; kingdom Metazoa; phylum Arthropoda; class Malacostraca; order Decapoda; family Parastacidae; genus Cherax; species Cherax destructor. The sequence continues at coordinate 67,687 of WNWK01004141.1, forward strand.
TCGGAGTTTTTTTTCTCTCATTATGTACTGCGTGCTGCAGGATTTTTTTTATACTGCGCACACTGACCACACAGACCCATTCTCTCATATGTGGGCCTACCAGCTTTCTCCCGTTTGATTTGAAGCCGCTAGAATTTAGGCGTATTGATACGTCCGAAACAGTGGCTCGTAAGACGTATATATACGACCGAAACAGTCAAAGGGTTAATTCTGTATCATGAGAGTCAATAATAATAAAGTTGAGGGTTAGCACTGCTAGCTTATTGTATAAACTTACCCTGTATGAGAGAAAGGTTGAGCCATTGTACATAGAGGGAATCGCGGTACATGGTGAGAACTTCATTGCTCATGATACTGATGGGCAGGAGCAGGACAGCACCCAAAGACACCGACAGACTAAATGTGCACAGCCATAACCTGAAGAACATAGTCAAATCATTAATATTTATAATATTTATTTTTATGATCCTCTATTTTTACACCTAATAATTCATTTATAAACCATAACTTTTTCAAAATAACTAACTTTCATGGGAGGGAGTCACTTACCATAGAAAGATGGAAATGTATCTTAATTAAAGAAATGGATAAATACTTACTGATGTATATCAACTGTTTCACATACTAAGAGTAAAGTGTTCAATGTAAATTATCACATATGAAATAACAACAGTTGAATTATTCAATGCCTCCAAATAGGCTGCTTCAAGTTTGTCCTGTTAACTCCCATTTTTTTTTTTTTGTGTTATTCGAAGTCATTCAAACTTTTTCACCAAATTATGTGACAAACAACTGCTAGAAAAAAATAAAAGACACTTGTTGCCATTTTAAATGTCCCATATTAGATACCCCACAGAACACAGCATGGATTCAGAAATGGAAGATCATGCCTTACAAAACTTGTAGAGACATAAGATAAATTAAAAGGAAAGAAAAGGGTGAGTTTAGTGCATATTCCCAGATTATAAGAAGTCTCTAATAAGGTTCCATGAAGATTACTTAGCAAACTGGAGAAGCATGTTAGAGATGAAATAAATAAAATGAAACTGTAGGATGGTTAAGTTGAACCATTAAATGATCAGTGTTGGCATCCATATTGTTTTAGGTGTACTATGTATATGTCCTAGTTACAGGAATTAACTTCCACATATTCTTTTTTGACAATGGTAAAATGAGAATACAAGCAGAAGAGATGAATAAAGATTAAAAGAAGACCTGGACAGACTCTAGGAAAGGTCAAATAAATGGTTGCTGAAATTTAAAACAGGCAAAGGAAACAATGAAGATGGAAAACACACAGTACGATTTGAGATAGAATTTACCCAGGATTTACCCGTGATCAGTTTTAAGAGTTTTGCTACTCTTGTGGCCTGGCCTGGGGCTAGGCCTCCCTGTTGATTGCCTGGTCAACCAGGATGTTGCTGTTTAAAGTCCACATACCCCTGGTTGATCTGGCACACCAAGGAGGTAGTGATCCAGTTTCCTCTTGAATACTGTACTTATACTTTTTCCAGCAGTATTTCTGATAGGTTGAATAACTGAGGCACCATATACAATGTTGACACTGTTCTCTTATGCCAGTGGTTCTCCTGCTTTTCACTCCCATCTCTCTTGCTTCAGTACATTGTTACAGTAGTGTACTTATATGGGACCAGGCCCTCTAGTATCTTCCATATACGTATAATATATACACGCATTTCTCACTCCTTTCCAGAGAGAACATCCTCAGTTTGTGGCATTAAATGCTTCACTGGCTTTATGTGGGCAGTAATTCCAGCTCTATCTCTCATGCCTTGAACAGAACTGCCAACACTGAGCAGTGCTTAGTTGAGAATGCAAGTGATTTGCAGAGGATGGGGAAAGAAACCTCGCAGAATTCAATAGAGACCTCAGAATAACCAATATCTTAAAATTATCTCTCGAACTGCACATTAACAAAATGATACCAGCAGCACAAGTTAAGCTAGCAAACAAAAAATGGCATTCAGGAACCTTGTATAAAGACTTGGTCAAAATGCACTTTACTTCATACAAGACAACTAGTATACAGCGTAATTATGGATAAAGAATGGTGCTTGAATCAAAAGAATGAGCTATAAAGATAGAATGTGAGAACAGCACTTCATGTTACTGGAGACATAATAGGAGGGGATATGGTCATGACACAAAATAGGGACTAGGGTAGGCTCTTTACAAGGGACACAACATAAACTAGAGGTTATTTCAGCCAACAAAATTAAGAGGCATCCCCAATATCTATAACTCAACACCCAAAAACTTAACTTTGTATTATATGTATATGTATGGAACCCACATCTGATTAACCCTTTACCAGGCCAGGTGTGCCTCATATTTGATTCTGCCATAGAGGGTATTTTAGAGGCACCTAAAATAAATAAACTTGACAAATGAACACAAATAAATATGTCTTAGAATTGCTTATATTATCAGAATATAGGTTGCAAATGTTGCAGTGTCTCAAATTTGATGTGTGGCCTGGTAAAGGGATTTATTAAGCATGAAAAGCTGCTGGAAAAAAGTGTAAAGGTTTGCAACTAAACTAATCCCAGAACTGAGGGATATGACCTATGAGGAGAGGCTAATTAGTTACACATGATAACACTAGTGGACAGAAGGACCAGACGTGACACGATTACAACATACAAAACACTCAAAGGAACTGACTGTGGACAGGGAGAATCTGTTTGAGAGGTGGATCTCAGGTACGTAAGGTTACAGATGAAGTTAAAAAGAGCAGGAGAGTCATGGGGATGTTAGGAAATACTTCTCTAGCCTTAGTGATCAGGAAGTGGAATGGCTTGGACAGTGAAGTGGTAGAAGCAGAATCCATACATAGCTTTAAGAATAGGCATGACAGGGCTCACGTAGCCAGGAGAGTAAAACCAGTAGTGGCCAGCAGAGGCAGTGACAGGAGCTGAGACTCGACCCCTCCAACCACATTAAGGCAAGAACAATTAGGTGGTACACCCCACCGCACTCAAACACACAGAAAGACATACAGACAGACAGAGTAGATAATGGAAGAAGTGATAACGAGTGTCTAACAAAGCTATGAGATAGATAAGCAACTTTAGGCCTTTCAGACTATTATCAGTTCATCTTCAATAGCAAAAAATGGTAAACTGTGGAGAGAGAATTCAGACTGTCAGCCAATGTTATGACAGACAACACAGGCAGACTGTGGGTGAGGGCAGGCAAGCACCCACACACAGGCGCCTGAGAAACAGCTGCCAAACGGAACCAAGAGATGTAACATAATGAAGGCTCACACACCACTCAATTCATACAGTGGTATTTGAACTTTTACATTTCCTTACCGTTTGACAACAGTTTCTCTGGTGCCTGCATGCTCTCAGCCTCTTTCTGTCTCCATGATGATAACTGCTGATAGTTTGAATTACGCAGATGTGATTTACACAGATTTTGCAAAGGCGTTTGACAAATGCGATCATGGAGTGATAGCGCACAAAATGAGGGCCATAGGCATTACGGGGAAGGTAGGCAGATGGATTTTTGAGTTCCTAACACAAAGAACACAAAAAGTAGTAGTGAACAGGGCAAGATCCAGCATCAGCGAGGTCAAAAGCTCAGTGCCCCAAGGCACTGTCCTGGCACCTCTGCTGTTTCTCATCCTCATAGCAGACATAGATAAAAACACCCAGCACACTTTTGTATCATCATTTGCAGATGACACTAAAATAAGCATGAAAGTCACTACGGTAAGGACACTGAAAAATTACAGGAGGACATAAGCAGGGTCTTCCAATGGGCAGTGGAGAACAACATGACGTTCAATGGTGATAAGTTTCAGCTGCTTAGGTATGGAAAAATGAAGAACTCAAAAGGAACACTATATACAAAACGCAAGAGGGTCACCACATAGAACGAAAGGAACACGTAAAGGACTTGGGAATAATTATGTCTGCTGATCTGTCGTTTAAAGACCATAACAAGACAAAGATCACAACAGCCAGGAAGATGACGGGGTGGGTATTGAGAACTTTCAAAACAAGGGAAATAATGCCGATGGTGACACTATTCAAATCGCTAGTGCTCCCTCACTTAGAATACTGCTCAGTGCTGACGGCCCCGTTCAGGGCAGGAGAAATAGCAGAGCTGGAACAAATCCAGAGATCGTTTACGGCTCACATTGAGCCATTGAAACATCTAAATTATTGGGAACGCCTTCAAGTCTTGAACATGTACTCATTGGAGCGGAGGAGAGAGAGATACATGATAATATATACATGGAAAGTACTTGAGGGCCTGGTCCCAAATCTGCACACTGCCATAACAACATACTGGAGTGAGAGATATGGGAGAAAGTGTAAAATAAACCCAGTGAGGAGCAGGGGTGCGGTGGGGACAATACGAGAGCACTGTATTAACATCCGGGGTCCCAGACTATTCAACATCTTACCAGAAGATATCCGAAACACGGCTGGAACCAGTGTAGAAGCCTTCAAGAGGAAACTGGACAAATATCTTCACCAAGTGCCAGATCAACCAGGCTGTGATGGATATGTGGGGCAGCGGGCCTCCAGCAGCAACAGCCTGGTTGACCAGGCAAGCACCAGACGAGCCTGGCCCATGGCCGGGCTCAGAGAGTAGATACTCTCGAAACTCTTCAAAGGTATATCAAGGTAAAGGTACCTCGTCTCAATTTCCTATTTCTTGCTAATGCAAGCGCCTGAAGACTGTCTGGTAATAGTTCGAAAGGCCTGAGTTGCTTATCCATCAATCTTTTTCTAACTACCTATTTCTTGTGAGAACGTTACTAAAGCAAGGAATTGATGATCGTTGATCGAATTTTTTGGGACACGTACTGGCAAAAACTAATCAATGCTGAGTCTTGTGGTATAATGACCGTCTTATAAGTGTTCATAAATACGGACTAAGTTTTCTTGAGAACGAACAATGGCCCAACATACAACGGCCTGGTAGTGTCAGGGTGGATCTTCGACAAGATCAGTATTCTCTATGATCGTCAAAATTCTTCATAGAAATCTCTATTGTCTGTCAATCATCTTAAGCATTTGAGCAAGTAATATCACTTAAAAATTTTGCCGTGCCATCCTTGCCTCAAGTGTTCATAGATTAAGATTCGTCTCTTCACCTCCACCTCAATACACACCTTAGCTACTGGTTTAGCTTCCTGAAGGTAAGTATGTCATGCCGTCTGACCTCCCTAGTTCAAGGCCAGAGCTCCCTAAACCTGGTCCGCTTTACTGTTATCACGCCACACACTAGTCCTGGCTCAAAATTATTAAAAATGCTACTGTTTTTACCCCGAATTTGTGACGAAATTATATTCCGTTAGAAAGTTTACAAAAAATGTGGTTACTACGGTAGTAGCCCCGTCAATGGACCACTAAACAAGGGGCGATGATGTGTTAGGTATTAGCAAAACACCTATATTTTAAAAGAGCTTGTAGCTCTTTGCAGCTTAAAGAGATCCGAAATTGATTTTAAGAACATGAATACTTTTTATTCATTTAAAAACAATGTGTTGTCAAAGAGGCTAAAAAAAAAAGTTCAATAGGAGGGCGGACGAAGCTTACAGTTACCCGTCATACAACAGTTAGTTCACCTACATGCTTACGTACTACTGATTAAGTGCAGAAACAAACATACTACTGGGTGGGCCAAAAGTAGGCTTACAGTTTCACTATTTGTTCACGTTTTTTATTTAATTTATCCAAACCATTATTCGAAACCAGTATTCCAATACTAAAACAGTATTGGAAGTGTGAAAATGCCGAGCAGATGCAGGAGTTAAGTATATTTAATAAATGAAAATTACAGTTTTTGTGTTTTTCTTCATTGTTGTACAATGCCCTCTATCCTAGCTTTGTAATGCCTATTTGAGTGGCGACATAAACTAGTAGTTAAACTGTTCCGCACACTTCTCTATATTAATAATTGTAAACCGTTTTGTTAACTAGTGCATACCCAACTATTTCTGGGTACAAACATGTGGTACTACGGTAATAATAAACAGCCTGTATAACACAGGTAAATGCTCCAAGTTTTCAGACTAAAATCTTTAATTAACGCTTGAAGACACCCCGAACACACTTCCTGAGAAAAAAAAAATCAAAATTGAGAACAAGTCAATGACGCAGTTTAACCCGTCCTAAAACTTAAGAGTTTAGGGTTACCAACGCTTTTCATAAACCGGCAACGAAACATTTTGTTATTTCGTTATTAATAGTTAACTATAAGTATACATTAGTTAATTTAGGAAAGGCTAAACTAAATTAGAGAAATATATTTTCTTCACTGGCTGGATCTTACAGTTACCAACGCAATATAATGCAAATGAACACGACCACTATTTGGACGACAGGTTGACCAGGTACATCGCTCAGTCCTCCTAAGTAAAATATACATTTATAGACGATTTAGTGGGATAAAAACAACAGCACTGAACACACTAACAATGTTCAAACAGTCAGGTATGCGCGTCTCCTTCAATAACATATCCTAAATATGCCTACGTATATTTATTTCCACACAAGTGTTCAGGATGAAACATCAGGCTCATCCAGGATGTGCCGGATCAATCACCTGGTGGCAATGGCATATTTACACAAACCTGCAGGTACCAAGAGCCTGGATGATCAAGGGGTCATCAGGGAAGTCTGGCCTCAGGCCAGGCTGCGAGAGTATAATTCTCAAAACCAGTCACAAGTTAGTTTCTAAAAATACATACATGTTATCCGAGTGCTCTGTCGTGTGCTCCTAACCCCCTTTCCGCTCACTCCTTGACAACTCCAACATTGAGCTACAGAACCTGTTTAACTACATCTCTCAGTTGACATCCACATCAACTATTTAGCAACATCAAGAAAGAATACTAACTACAATGGGTTAAGGTAGTAACAGGCACAACAGCAAGTCCCTCTTCCTCGACATAGCAAAAGAAGCCAATGAACGCTCTCACTGCCTCAGCTGACCCTGAAGTGACGTCATAAATGTAAACACTGCTGGCTGCCCAGGGTCACGTGTCTTACACCGACCATCTGAACTTCCCCCATCCCAACCAGTCCCTACACAACCACCGTCCACAACTAGCCTCTCTCAAAAGTGTGTACTTGTTTTATTATCCTCGCCCTGAGAAGATAAAGACAAATGTGTTTTGTACTTGCCTATTTCTGACTGCCCAGGGTCAATTCATAACTTCTCATCCCCCCTCCTTACTACTAACAGCTAGATTTACGGAGTCTTGACCTCTAGTGCTCTATCGTACCTATCATTTAAACTGTATATGGTAAAAGATTAGTATACCATTCATACACGGAGGTATTACCAGCATGTCATACGAGTGTGAAATGGAAGAAATAGCTTAGATGTAAGCGAAATAATAGAGACCTTAAAGTGTGCAGACAGCTCGTTTGTATATGGGAGGCATAGAAAATTAGCCAAAAATTACAGACCAATAGCCCAAACATCACACATCATAAAATACTTTTAAAGTGATGAAACGCCAAATTACAAATATAATAGAACAGCACAATCTGCATAACCCAAATCAATATGGATTTAAGAGTTGGGAGATCATGGTTGTTACAATTACTTACGGAGGCGTTAGAAAACCAAGATACTGATATACCTGGAGGGTGTTTCCGGGGTACTGCTTACATATTTCGCAAAGGCATTTGACAAATGCGAGCATGGGGTAATTACGCAGCATAAAATGAAAATGATAGGTTTAACGGGAAAAATAGGCAAAATATACATTCAACTTTAACAGAGTACACAAATATTATTAAACAGAGAAAAACCTAGAATTAGTAAAGCAAAATACCTTTACTGTTTATCCTCATAGTAGACAAAACAAAAGCTCTCGCCATAGTTTTACATTTGTGGACGCTACCAAAACAAGCATAACTAAATGGTTATAACTATGAAAATAATTTTTAAAGGGGTGGACCGGTAAGCCAGCGGAAGGCCTCGGTCAGATGACCAAAAGCTCCAACGGCGGGACATCATCTGACTAAGACCCGCGTCAGGAAACACTTGTACCGTTTCCTGACAAACCTTACCTAACCTAAAACAAGCTTGAAAATCACCTAGGTAGAAGACGAGGAAAAACTACAAGAATATATAAACAAAGTTTATATGTGGAGAATAATATGTCATTCAATGGTGATAAGTTCCAGCTGACCTTTCTTTAAAAGAACGCAATAAGGCAAATGTCACGACAGCCAGTAAAATAACAGGGTGGATAATAAGAGTTTTCAAAATATGGGAAAACAATATCTGGTGACTATTCAAATAGTTTGTGCTCTCTCGTTTATTCAGTGTCGACTGCCCTGTTTAGGGCAGGAGAGATCAGAACGGGCCGCATAGAACCAATAAAACATTTAAATTACTGGGAACGCCTTAAAGTCCTATGTACTCGCTGGAGCGGAGAGAAAGATAAGTGATAATATATACGTGGAAAATACTTGAGGGCCTAGTCCCAAATCTGCATGCTGCTATAATTACTGTAGTGCGAGATGGGAGTGTAAAGTGTAAAATAAATCCAATGAAAAAACAAAGGCACTGTGGGCACAATAAGAGAACACTATCAACAGCCATGGTCCAAGACCATTCAACATCGTGCCAGAAGATAAGAAATACTGCTGGGACGAGTGTACAAGTCTTCACGAGGAAACTAGACAAGTACCTCCATCAATTCCATATCAACCAGGATGTGATTGATATATGGGCCAGCAGTAGCAACCGTACTGCTGACACGGCAAGCACCAGACAAGTCTGGCCCAGGGCCTGACTGCGGGAGTAGGAAAACTCTCGAAAATCATCAAAGGCATCGCAGATTTCTGGTACAGTATTTTCTTTCCAGGCGAGTTTCTAAATAGTTGTTAATCCTGTATACATATTTCCTTTCTAAGTGACGAGGTCTGGTCTGATTAATTTTTATTTCATAGGACGCTAAAACCGTAGGGATTGTATTGCCTTGGGGAACGGGAAGAAAGCGGATTAGATGCAAGGGAGGAATAGCTCCAATTCATTGAATGAAGAGACGTTCCCCAGTGCCAAGGCACTTCTCATGAATGAAGGCTTGGTCTGAGACCAGGTCTCGGGGGAACAATGATTATTTACAGATAAAACATCATTTACAGTTCGTTCCACTTGTTCATTACTGAGTCATGTGCGTCTTTAGTTGTCATCTCTGCCCTCTGGCTCCGCCCACCATCTCAAATAACCTCTCTCCAGTCTCTTTTTGCACCTTCTGCATATATCAGGGACATAATTAAATACGAGAAACTCAGTATCTAAGGGTCATCATCAATAAATTACTGTCTTGAAGATGGAACCTAACAAATTGCATTATTATTATTATTATAATCAAAAGAAGCGCTAAACCAACTAACAAATTACAGCTTGGGGTTGTTGTGGCAACGTACCTGTTACAAGTTGAGGGTTTTTCTACCCTCAACCCAGCCTGCGGCCAAGCTTCGCTGATCGTATATCAATGGTATTATATACCGACAAATGATAGTAAGACAATATGTGGTTTATGGCATTTTAATGAGAAGACGTTTTATTTACCAAGGAATTATCAATGTGATAAATGACGAGTTCCTAGTGGACGAAACATCTTCACAAACTGACAAAGTAGAAGTCTTCAAGAGGAAACTGGACAAGTATCTTCACCAGGTGCAAGATGAGCTAGGCTGTGAGGGATATGTAGGGCTGTGGGCCACCAACAGCCTAGTTGGCCAGGCAAGCACCAGACGAGTAGGGAGTAGAAAAACACTCGGAACTCAAAGGTATATTAACCGCATATTGTGTTATTAATAATTACTACTGGTCGCCTGGTTCACTAGGCGTTGGCATGACGCAGCTTGCTGCACATCCCCGCCATCCACCCCAGGAACTCTACAAGTACTCTAATAATCTCTTACCATGTGCCTGGGATGATAAATTACCCCCAGTAATATCTAAACAACAAACTTTAAGAGGTCAGTTACCAACTGAAGTGAGGATTGCTGCTACCATAGTTTATTTTCGACACTGGTTTCTAAACCGAGTGTGTGATCATGCCAAAAAAAACACAATGGTTTTAATTAGTAAAGTTATCCCAGCGAAGTTTACAGTCTACTAAATAACTAAGTTAAACAAAATACACTATTGTAGATAGACACTAAGATATTTAGCCACTTTCTTCATTAAATGGCTTAAACTGTGGCAAGTGTGTTTCTAGCTACATAGCTCCAGTGTCCGTAGCAGCATAAATCCCCAGTCAAAATATACGATTCTTTGTGGGATAAAACTATTCTTGGTACCTGGGAAACAATCATAGCCTGAGTGCCGACAATCTGGGAACCATCATGTTACGCCCTTATGTTCCTACTGAGTTAGAATACCATGCTAAATGCAGTACGGGTGCTGAAGTACCAGCATAGTTGGTATCAGTTAATTTTGATAATATCGGTATGTGCCTAAAACTGAGAATCGGTATCGACAAAAATTATGGTATCGTCGCATCCCTAAAGTAGGTCATGCCGCCAGACCAGCATAACTTGTTTAGACATGCAGTGAATAATGCTCAACCTACGGAAAAGTTGCGTCATGGCATCAAGGCCCAGAACCAAATAATAAATCTCCAAAAAGTGATCTTGCTGTGTTACAACAGGTGTAGTGGACGTAGAGTAGCCCACAAACTAGCAGTGAGAAACACATTAGCTGCGCCCAACCTTGTTAGAAGCGGGCTTGTTGTGGGTAGCCCCCCCCCCGGCAGCCAACAACTCACCCGCCTGGGTCAGTAATTTAGTTTAAAAAAAACACAAGCTGACAACTCAACTCAAAAAGATTTTATTATGGTTTAGATATATAGATATAGTAATTTAGCACAATCTTTTATTTATGCTTTATATATGCTGGTCAAAAATACAGTAGTATTTATAAAAAAAAGTACTGCATAGTTATTCTTACTGTATATTAATACTGTGTTGTATAATTCAATGTAGATCAATGATATAAATACTGATTTGTTATAGATAAACTGTAAATATGTTACAATACAGTACTTCAAGGTAATGCACAAAACGAAAATGCACTTCTTATACGTGCGAAAAAAATCAATAAAGTATCTGTACTGTACAGTATAGCATGTAATGTTTAAACAAATTACATATTTAAAACCCACAAGTAAAGCTTTAAATTAACTATACTTTAGTAACACCTGTATGATATGGCCTTGATGAGTGAAGATTGTTACTAAGTGTATGTTTTTGCAGTGTTTACCAAGTCTCGGCTTTACTCTTAAGCATCCTATTAGTAGCAACATGTTTTTTGTCTTCATTGCCTAGTCAGTTTCTTAATTTAGTGCATAATAAAGCTATCAAATCAAACAACATATAAAGACAATAAGACGTACATCATAGTCAAAACAATTACGAACCTTATTAACCAAATGCTAACTCGCCGAGGAATTGTTGTTGTGTACACGTGACCCTGCGCGCCAACATCCCGGTCAGCTGAGCTACGTAAACATGCTCCTGTCTGATATACAAGACACTTGTGCAACATTTGGGTATCTTTATACCCGAATAAAGATACCCGAATGCTGCACAATCTCATTTGGGTATCTATTCCAGAATAAAGCTGCCCAAGTGTCTCGTTTATCAACTTGTGAGTTCTTTAACCATTTATACAAATACCCAGTGTCTGAGGTCAGTGTGCGGTTCTTAGAAAGGCGCTTGTTTTATTTAACTAACCTACACCTCACACATTTGACGACGGTTACTAATCAAATATTCCACAAAGCTTCTAAACTTACGAAGTAATACCTAAGGTCTTGATAGTAAATAATGAGTACACGTGTCCCAGGAGTCTGAAACCAGGCCACGGTCCACCCCCCTCTCGAATCTCCCCTCCCCCGAGAAATAAAACCACCTCTTTTGGGCACATTTATAATGGTGTCCAATAAACAACCTCCGCCAATGACACACAAAAACGAACTACCTATTGATGATAGCAATGGTTTCTTATGTTTTCATTTTAACCTTTAAGAATGCATTTGTATTCCACGATGAGAATGGATGCACATTAGATTTATGTGAAGTGTTAAGCCGGCGAGGTTCATTTAATACAAGGAATGGTGGAAAGATCAATCCTGCGGCCGCTACTCGCCAGATACAACCTAACCTATCATTCATTACCAAGGGAAACCAAGTGAAGCAGGAATGACGGCAAGAGTAGAGAAGACTAATGTTACTATGCATAGCAGTCAGGTAAATTCACCAGACGTGGGTCTTAAATCACCAGATGACCTGCCCAGAGGCCTCCACTGCTTCCCACTTTTCCCACCTCAGGCACGGTAAACAGCAACCACTGGCATGTGGCACTGGTGTGCAAGTCTGTCTTCACACACAAATGTAGGATGTGGAGCAACCGCTGGCTCCCCAGTGCTGGAATGTTATATATATCTGTTAATGGATTATCACCCCGCTGCCCAGTCTAAGAACAAGCTTCCTACACACAAAAAAAAACTAGAATAACAACTATCAAGACACAAAACGCATACTGAATGCATTCAGAAGTTTGTAAGGTTTCCTTGCCATAAATGTTCATGAGACACAAGTCGAAGAAGGAAGTTTGTGAGCCAGAGGTATGGCCTGAGTCAGACAGGAAGACAGGTAAGTAAACAGCCTCGGGAAGATTCCTTGATTCAATCACGCCTCCAGGACTTGCCACACAGCTCGAGAATAAATTGAAGGACAAAGGAGGAGCGAGACTGAGGAAACAGAAGATGGGGGAAAGAGTGGAGAGGTAGGAAAGAGGGGAAGAGGAAAGAGTGGGGAGATAAGGTGTGGGGGCCTAGGAGAGGAGACTGGTAGGAGCAACGGTTATTTTTTTGTTTTTAGCAAAATTAAATGTATCAACAGTGCGCTGCTACCCTACTCTATATAACAGTTACACAGTGGGAAGAAAAACTATTTCTGTCATATTCTATCACGCAGGATAGGGCTCATATATAGCGTTGAAATGTGTCAGCCTCAGCTAGGAGACTTCTGCAGGGTAATGAGTATATCAAGTATTACATTAAACGTTCATCAACTACGGCAGTTCCGAAGGTTACAGCGAAGCTGGAGTTAAGAGCGCGGAGGCTGGGAGGAGAGAGGGAGAGCAAGAGATGAAGAGGAGGAAGAGGAAAAGGGAGGTAGGGATTACCGGGAGCATATTGAATAAAATTATGTACGAGTAGTGTGTTGCTACCCTCTGGTAGCTACACAGTGGGAACATAAGGTAGCAGTGTTTCCCTGTTATGCTCACCATACAAAATGAATTTTATACAATAGACAATGAAATGTGTCAGCCTGGGGCGAGGAAAAAGAGAAAGCGTAGAAGAGAAGTGGTAGCGGTAAATACAAGGGAAGGGAGAAAGTAAAAGGCGTGCACAGAAAGGTAGGAGAAACAGAGGTCGGAGAGAGGGGAAAATGAGGAGAGTACAAATGAGGGTGTTATACCTGTGACCAATTTCAAGAGTTTTTCTACTATCGCAGTCCAGCCTGAGGTCGGGCTTTTCTGTTGCATGTTCAACCAAGCTATTGCTATTAGCTGGCTGCTGGCTCACATAGCCACCAAAGCCTGGTTGATCTGGCAGTATTCAAGTTTGCCCTTGAAGACTTCTACACTTGTTCCAACAATATTTCTGTCTGCTGGTAACAGGTTAATATCTTTGACCACAGATGTTGACTGTTATCTTATTGTGTACTGGATCTACTTTGCACTTCCTATAGCTTTCACTTCAGCACGTTATGGTAATGTGCAGATATGGGACTAGGATCTAAAGTATCTTTCATATACATATATATTATTAGGTATCTCTCTTCTTTGCTTTGTACTTTCAGACTTAGTTTTATTGACCAGATACTGTCAGTAACCTGTGTGTTTCTTTTCCATCTCTGATCTCTGTCTCTCTCCCTCCCTCCCTCCCCCTGGAACGGAGTCGTCAACACCGAACAATATTCTAGACAAAAGAGCACAAGTTATTTAAATAATTTCATTAATGACATTGTTTCTCTTGTTTTTGAACGTTCTCATTATCCACCCTGTCAATTTTCCGGTCATTGCAGCACTTTACTTTTTCTGTTCCCTAAATAAAAGGTCAACTGATACTGTACCTCAGTCTTTTACATGTTATTAACATTCCATGAGAATCCTCCTGTGTTATGTATCCAGTGTTCTTTCTTCATTGTTTCCCTGTCTACCTGGAGGGCATTCCGGGGATCGACGTCCCCGCGGCCCGGTCTATGACAACGGCCTCCGGTGGATCAGGGCCTGATCAACGAGGCTGTTACTGCTGGCTGCACGTAGTCCAACGTACGAACCACAGCCCGGCTGATCTGGCACTGACTTTAGGTATCTGTCCAGCTCCCTCTTGAAGGCAACCAGAGGTCTACTGGTAATGCCCCTAATGGCTGGTGGGAGGCTGTTGAACAGTCTTGGGCCCCGGACACTTATTGTGTTTTCTTTTAGTGTACCAGTCTACTTTCCACTGGGGGTACGTTGCACCGTCTGCCAAGTCTTTTGCTTTCGTATGGAGTGATTTCTGTGTGCAAATTAGGGACCAGTCCCTCCTGTAGTCTGTCTTCATAACTATTGTTGTTTACTTCCTTCTGCAATCATTTTCTGACATATATCTGAGCTTGTTAAATTGACTTTGTCTGTAGTTGGGGAAACTATACCACAGCATAACCTGTCCTACTAGTGTTGTACAACGTTGATTTTTTAATGTATAGCTTTAAGCGTAATTCTCCATGTACGTTAGCTGAGGTTAACAAATTACCTCAATAAATTTTAATTATCCGTGTATGTTAGGGGATGCTAACTTAAATTACCTCAATCAATTCTTATAGAAGGCGACAAACAAAAATAAAACTGCTTAACTAAACAGTATGTCTTCTGGATAAAAGGTGAACATAGAGAACAGGTCTTAGAACCAATACATTAATGTCAAAAGCAACGTTTGACAAGTTTACTGTTTTCACGGCCTTGACTAAGTTAATATGCCCATGATTGCTCTGGAGTATGGGATATACAGTCGTATATTCCAACTATTGATTAACACGAGTTATAGAAATATGACATGTAAGTGTAGGTCGATGAGTCAACTCACGCAATACGATCGACTGCAGCCTCGTCGTCGTCTGTATGTCTGGGAGGTGGTAAGTTGGCGGCCTCACGACGCCGGTACCTCAACACTACCACGTGTGATGCCAGAGACAGCAACAGCAACAGCACCAGGAACACCTGTAATGATTACCAAACACAACGTTACCCACTGCTCTTAAACAGGTACATCAACACTACCACGGGGATGCCAGAGACAGCAACAGCAACAGCACCAGGAACACCTGTAATGATTACCAAACACAACGTTACCCACTGCTCTTAAACAGGTACATCAACACTACCAAGTGTGATGCCAGATACAGCAACAGCAACTCACAGGACACCTGTAATGATTACCAAACACAATTCATCTGCTCTTAAACACGGTACATCAACACTACCACGTGTGATGCCAGAGACAGCAACAGCAACAGCACCAGGAACACCTGTAATGATTACCAAACACAACGTTACCCACTGCTCTTAAACAGGTACATCAACACTACCAAGTGTGATGCCAGAGACAGCAACAGCAACAGCACCAGGAACACCTGTAATGATTACCAAACACAACGTTACCCACTGCTCTTAAACAGGTACATCAACACTACCACGTGTGATGCCAGATACAGCAACACCTTCAATGATCACCACATTACTTTAAAATCATATGGTATTTGATATTAATTTGTGCTAGAGGTAACGGGATATTAACGGTGAATGTTGGTAGTTAGAGGATCTGTTGGTGGTAGTATGTTATCACTTGCTACCTCCGCCAAATGGCAGATCAACCAAGCTGTGATGGCTATAGGCAGTGGCCACCGGGCAGCTAGCATCACTAACCTGGTTGAACAGGCAAAGAACAAAGAAGCTTAGCCTCAGGTCGGGTTGCGATAACCCTCGAAACCGATCACAGATATGTTGGTGTTAGAGGGTGTTAGGGTATTTGTTGTAGTTTGATGTTATCTAACTCCTCTGCACTTCGTTCCAGAGACATGACTAAAACAACACTTCTGCAGAATGAGCTATCACTTATCTTAATACAAAGTATATAGTGCATATAAAATGTGCTGTTAAATAACTCGTTATAGAATAGTACTGGCGTTTAGAGTCCCCATTTTTAAAAGTAATACACAACTGGAAGCTGGAGACAAACTTGATAGTTTCAAGAGTATGTATGGTAAAGGTCGAGGCTAGATATCAGTAATGTCGACTGAAGCAGTTAAACAGGCAGGGTCAGGAAAGCCCCGCAAACACAATCTGGTGAGCAAAACCTAAACCCAGTCTTGGGGATGTTCAAAGTTACCTCACAAATTAAATTGGGCCGTCTCTTCCCAACCTTAATCAATTAAATTGTTAGGTGGGGCGCCCTCCCAACTTGGTGAATTACAGAAGTAAATACAGAACACATGCACATCCAAAGAACTGGTGCTATCCACCCTTTCCTTAGGTCGAATCTGATTGCCTCTCATTCCAGGTCGTCTTGTTAAGTCATCAGAGTTGTAACATCACAATACAAGGATGAACACTGCAGCAGGCCTGTTGAGCCATGCTAGGGTGAGTGTTAGTGATTAGTTGTTTTTGTTTGGGGGGGGACTGTGATAGTAAGTTATGGCAATAGGATTTCAGAAGAGAGCGGGAAAGAGCGAGAGAAAGTACGCAGAAGGATGGAGAGAGGGAGGAAGGACAGTGTTGAGAAGGCCGGACAGTGTGGGAAGGGAGAGGGGAAAACAGTGAGCGGGAGAAAGGAAGGCGGGAAAGAGAGGAAGATGGGAGAGAAAATGTGAGAGAGGGAAGGAAGGTGGGGAGAGAAAAGTAGGGAGGCATAGTAGGATAAACAAAGGAAAAACGAGGGAGATAGAATAACACCTCGTACAATAATAACGGTTGCAAAAAACATCCCCCGCTGACTAACCCGGAGAGGGAGGGAGAGATAGGGTGAGGGAGTTGTGGCGGTGAGGGAGTTGTGGCGGTGAGGGAGAAATGCCTTTCCTTCACTGCGCCTTCTGCCAACTCACAGAGAACCAGCAGAGGAATAATATCACCACAAGATGCGACGTAACAGGTGTCAAATTGATGTCAGTAGTGAGAACAGCTGGCCACGCGACATCATAGTCACTCATGACGTAACAGGTAAACAAAGTCTTACACAGTACCTCCCCCCACAACATGCTGAGGGTGGGGGAAGCTTTCGTTCGTCAGGAACATACTATCTGAAGTGGGTCTGGCAGATAACCCGCTTAATGTGATTCCACAACCGCTGGCTTACCAGTGTTGTAACTTGTATACCCATGCTTAAACAACTGGTTTACCAATGCTGAGATCCCCAATGTAAATAAATCACACTGTTAGACTTACTTGACATATCCTAGGGTAAATTTACATAAAGTATCGTTCTGTAACGTACAGCATTGCTGTTCCTTGATAATATAAGAAATCACGAAAGCACTTGGAAAACTACTGCACTGTGGTTATACTGCGTATGTAATGTGCCCATTGTATAAAAATATGTATATTATGTACGCAAAGTCTAAATAAAAACTTATGATTAAACAATCTCTAATTCCCTGGTGCTCTATACACGTGGATAAACATCTGTTGGTTAGGTTTTCTCCACTCCATTAAACCCGTGTCCTAAAATAAGGAGTGCTAAGGTGTTTTCTTAATATACATTGCATTGCCTTTAACCATTATCCATGGCAACTTCTCTATTTCACAGTCAGTCAGCCAGCTAACACCCAGCCCCTTTAAAAAAAATAATAATAAACGGAAATCCTTCTAATACAATAATATATAATGCTAATCGTCTTCTGAATGTGTGATTCCAGTCAAAGCAAGACGCAGAAGGACGACCATCACAACACCCACCTCGGATACCAGGGCCAGATGCCTGCCCACAGGATAGGCAAAAAGTTTTTGTTCTGATAACATTTCTCTGCGTAAAGCTTTTATGGTAAAAGCTTCATTGTTATGGTTTAAGCTTTACAGTGAACACTGACATTATAGCTAGCTGTGCATAGACAACTTAATTTAACATCAACAACATTCTTATCACACCTAATTGAGAGGACAGCAACTATTAAAGACCACGAGTCGCGTTTACAAATAACCCTCACATTAACTACATAATGGTCCAAGTCGGACCGAAACGGCGTCGCAAGTTTCCTTCTATGTGCGGAGTATGTGTGTATTTACCTCTTATTCGCTCGTTACAGTCTACACCATTACCATCTCCACAGAACAGTAAAGGCAAGTAAACACCGTAAGGGTGAGTTTGTAAAATATACTGCCATCTTACATGTTAAGGAAACAAAGACCAGCAACCCCTAAGTGAAATATTTCAATATCACACAGGGAAGGGTGACGTTAAACAGTTCTTCTCTTTCGTCATTAATTACCTTAAAATACAACATATTTACAACACTCTAGGATGGGAACACCAAGACGGCATACTGTCTACATAAAAATCCTGTCAAAGTGTGCAACATTTAACAGACTTTGGTGACGTTTATTCCTCCGTAATCTACCTACATTTATTGCACAAACACGAGAGCCACCTTTACTGCCTCACCCTAATACCCTGACACACATTTTGGGAAGAAAAAAATCATAGGGCTAGAATCTGGATTCCAATGCGGATGCGAAAGGCTTATAAAAACGAACTGGGTTGATAGAAAAAAAAAGTGTCAATTTTAAAACAAAAGTTTTTATATAGTTAATGCGGCGAAGAAAATAAACATTAGCAGTAGGGGGGAAAAAAAGCAGGCAGTACCATAAACAGTAGCTAAAAGTAAGGAGGGGAGATTTTATACGATTAATCCGGAGGGCTAATAAACCAGAATCACATAGGAGTACCAAACAGTTCTCTTTCCCAGGATACGACCTACAACAGTCTGCTAATACCCAGATACAACGTCTCCACCTGCCGATGATCGAAAGCGTTGTTGTAGGTACAAGCACTAATACGAGGCAACAGTACAATGGTAATAGAGGCAGTACCACAATAGTAATAGAGGCAGCAGTATAATGGTAATACAGCAACAACCACAACAGTAAGATGCAGCAGTACAATGGTAATATAGGCAGAACCACAATGGTAAAAGAGGCAGCAGTACAATGATAAGAAAGGTATGCCGAGACGGAGGTAGTGTTAAGAGATAGCTAACACACACACACAGTAGCGACCTACACACTTAGTGGCGACCAGTGAAGAGGCGAGGCCAGGAGCTATGAATCGACCCCTGCAATCACAATTAGGAGAGTATTTACGTACGTGTGTGTACGTACACACTGTATAACACGTTGTGAACCACCACCTTGAAGACCTCTATCTGACTACGGAGTTGTGTGCGCGTGCGTGTCTGAAGGGTAGGAGGACGGCAAGGCGGAAGAGAAAGAGAAAATGATCAGAGAAGAGGAGGGGTGAAGAGCGCCCAGAAACGTAGATTAGAAAATGTAAACATTAAGTTAAAGCAGCAGCAGCAGCAGCAGCAGCAGCAAAAAAAGCAGAGTGTGGAGGCAGAAGCACCAAAGGTGAAAGCAGCATTCCAGACTTGGGGGTGACCCAGGAGGGCGCAACACAACACCCTCTGTAAGTCACTAGGAATTTAGGGGAACAAACATGGAAATGAACGCCAGAAGAAATTTTCAAACCTTTCTTTCAAATAAGTGATTTGAGACCACCCATTGGGATAGGATCAGATAAAACACATTGTTTCTGTTAATGTTTAAGGCGAGTCATCGGCCGCCTCATGGCTGGCGACCCGGTCAGTTAGGCTATTGGTGCTCTTGACACGCTGTGTTACTGCTTGAAATAACACGGGATTAAAGTTCCGTTAGACACAAGTACGAAAGCACTTGACGCGCACAACACACCGTGGCAGGTTCAGAAGCTGGCACCACGTAAGCCAGCTAGTGCCAAGTCACCAGCTGGTGCCTGACATACAGCAGGTGTGAGAGAGGACAGCACCGAGGCGTTTGTGCTTTCGTGACGATGAGTGGGAAATGAAGAGTAAGGATAGATGGAAGAGGGAGGTAAGGAGGATACGGAAGGACAGGGAGGGAAAATGCTGAGGGAGCCTGACAGTCAACAATGCTGCTACCCTTCAGGTATACTCCAGCTAGCATCTTAATTCACTCCAGGCCTTCATGCTAACTCAAGCCTAGAGTCCTGTTCCAAACACTGTAACATTAACCATCAGCCTAGCAGTCGCTGTTCACAAACACTGCTACACATTAACCAATTCAGCCTAGCAGTCGCTGCTCACAAACACTGTTAGACATTAACCAACTCAGCCTAGTCGTGTCGCTGCTCACATTCACTGGTTAACATAATTTACTACTATGTGACCGTAAGTCCAGTTTCAAGGTCGTTCTGCAGGTGATCTGTTGCGGCTCTCAAATGAGTGGCACCAGTCACTGGGCTAGCTTCAGTCACTTAATAAACCCCTCTACTACGTAGCTTCAGTCACTTAATAAACCCCTCTACTACGTAGCTTGCCACTTAATGAACCTCTCTAGTGTGGCACAATTCACTGAACGATAACAGTAGTAGTGTAATTGCACTTGACATTGCTGATGCATTGAACCGGAAATGTCACCGCAGCTCCTGATAAAGCTATAAACAATAAGTCTCACATACCTCTGAATTATAGTATTTATGAGGAATCGCTAAACGCGTATGGATCATCCAACGCGTGGGGACGGGGCGGTAATCCGGTTAGATCCAGGTGGAGGAGCGCTCCACTTCCAAGGCACATGAACCCTTCAGAGGCATGAAGGGTACGATGTGTGATGGTGGCTACACAGTTTGACAATACTAATGCGAGGAGAGAATAAACGGCAGACTGCACTAACTAGCTAGATGTGACATTGAACACTAGTGACTATGATGCCAAGAAACTTACCCACACTATGGGCTTCAAAACTCGATACAATAAATATGTTAATGGCTCCGTGAATCATCTCCCCCGCGGCCCGATCTCAGATCAATCCTTCTAAAACTGGATGAAAGTATTAGAAGAATAAGAATAATTAAAAGTAGACCGGGAAGTAACGTATTTGCTGAATTATATTAAGTTTATTATAAGATTCACCTGAGAGTAAATAAGAAACTGTTGTCAAGAGAGCATACCCCACCTTACCTACCGCATAAGCACAATACTAGGATCGTGCTGCACCTATTCAGCAATCTCTGCTCGACTGCTGTAACCAGCACAGACTAATAAATCATGTCAATCAGGCCTGGTCTGGGACCGGGCAGCGACCTCCGGAGTTGTCTACATGTATTACAATAGGCACCTACCACCACATTCTAGAGACCAAGGGCTCTTGGTCCAAGGAACTGGAGCTGCCCTCCCCTTCCTTGGATCAAGCCTGATAAGTCTCCCATTCTCCGGCACGATGTATTAGCACCTCCCTTCGGATACAACTGAACAGCCCAAGGTGGTCAGAGTTAGCAAGAAAGCCACGAGAGAGAGACTATACCACAAGACGGGCAGCCACCAGAAGTTTCACTCTAGTCAACTGACCAACCGAAATCTCTGGCTAGCATATATCTGTGGATTTTTCTTAATATTACCCACGTATACATACACAAATTAACACTACACTAAAAACATTACTAAGGTAAAGAACAAAAACACTAGAACATCGGGAGATGGTTAAAGCATAATGATGTAGGTGGCTTCACAAACACTCATCTGCGGTTAGTATATGCCATTGTGACACTGATTAAATGTCACAGGAACACTACAAGTCAATAACTCAATCGGGCGCACGCCCACACACCAGCTCACACACATGTACATGAGAATGGTATACAATCCCCACAAGATGAATTAGACATATGCAACATCTGAGTATCTATTTGTAGACGTTTCGCCATCCAGTGGCTTTATCAATACAAATTCAAAGACATAATGAGAAGACTTGTAGAACTGTATACAAAAACCGAAGTAATCAGTCTCTCAGCCTTGGAATTGAAGAGTACCGTAGTCTTGAAGAATCTGAAGCACAGGCATAAAGATCGCTAGCGCACTCAGCTCACGCACTGAAGTCCGGAGATCGAATCCCCGGTACGGCTGGAAAACATTAATTAGGAAGTATTTCCTTAAGACACCTGTTGTCCATGTTCACCCATCAGTATAAAATGGATACCTGGGTGTTAGTCGACTGGTGTGGGTCGCATCCTGGGACAAAACTGACCTAATTTGTCCGAAATGCTCTGCATAACAAGCGGCTTTCTGTATAGTAGTATGTCATTGATGTCAGCTAGGCCTGTATACCTTGTACATGTACTTGTAAAAATAAAATTATTATTATATTATTATATACTGGCTCCATGTGTCAGTAGTAGTACTTATGTTCAATAGTAGTAATTGTAACTTACCAACCGTTAGTTGAGTCACAAGCCTTTCACGTGATCACTGTCCGTTACTAGCCTTTCTGCTGACCAAGCCGTGTCAAGAGTCATTCTTTGAATGCCATGAGCGTCCTAGCCCACTAACGTCAGTTCAAGTAAGTATAGCAGAGTAGACAGGCACAGGCTCTGAGTGTTCCCCATATATTTCCACTAATATAAGTCATCAACCAAGCTGCGTTGTGTTTATTACCAAATCCATCGTCAAGAACCCCACACGACACATGTGAGGGACGTGCAGCAGACGAAGGAATTGTCATTGGTAGGCGGGATTCCCCAGTGGAAGTAGGTCATACCCAAGGAATGGGTCAGTAGTATTTAAAATGAAAAAGGTTGTGGAGATGTGCTTTGAACCAAGATTCCATGATGTCGCTGTGTCTGACAAATTGTACATGAATATACAATACCAACAAGATAAGGAATTAGTACTTAAAAACACATGTGAAACGTGTTCTTGTTTTCCTATTGGAGGGCGAAACTTCTACAAATAAAGATACCCAGATGCTGCACATGTATAATTCTTCATAACACACGTGCCCACACAATATTGCTGTACTCGGACGGTCTCACCCACGCACATGGTCTCACAAACATACCACTATTCTAACAACTGTGCCGCCACTCCATAATTAGAGTGGCAGTGGCACCCTTCAACATACACAAACACTCACTCACTCAACACCAGCCGCTGCCACATTAAAATCTTCTCCACATATACACACGCGCGACATCATCCAAATATACCAACCATGCTTATATATACATAAAGGGGAGATTCCCACTCTATTAAAGGCCTCGAGGTGACAACTCATTAGTTATGGCTGTCTGTGGTACACTTGTGGGCGGTTTCCAGAGTTACTCTACCCTCGCAGCCCGCCTGTCAGACTTTGCTGATTGTCTGGTCAACCAAGCTGTTGCTGTTAGCAGCTCGTAGACTTACATAGCTATCACAATAGTCACACTTGTAAACAAACGCATTCATATTCTAACAACTAGATTGCATCAGGACTTGAAGATTTTGGCGACGCCCACGGCTAAATATCTGTGTATGTACGTACGTGTTCATATATACATTAATGTGCGCTACGCACGTATACATGCAAGATGTACACTAACATTACATCACCGGTGTTCAAGATATTTTAGCCACATCAAAAGCATGGCGAGGTTCACGGCAATCAACGGCACAGCAATCTAGGTTACTGTAGCAGCAAACTAAATCAGTCGCACCCGGAGGTCACCTGGTCCAGCAACCCCAACAGTTTCAGAAGAGAGATGAGAGACCTGTATTAAAGCCCCACCCAGTGAGTGCCGCTGTGTACATCACATAGCGTTACGTTTGTGCTCTCCCTCCCGTAATCGGGCTCCCAGCACAGGCTATATTTTTGCCTCGTCTACAAGCCACATCCTGTAATGGAATACGACAGGGAAAACATAGCTAACTTGTGTTCTCGCAATGTATTTATCACATAGAATTGAATAGCAACACACTGCAATTCCCGTTTTGCCGGTGGTATATGATTCACCAGGGGATAGGAAAAGGTCTCATGACGTGCGTCTTTTGGTGATTACATGCAACAGATATTATACTGATGCTGGGTATCAGTGATTAAACAACCGGTAGCTTACCGGCGCTTTCAAGATAGAGAAACCGGTTGCTGGAGTATCTGAGCTACATATACTGACCATTAGAATGATAAATTATCCCTTAAATCGTATCTTAGGATATTACTCCCACTTTACATCAGATTTCATTATATTTTACGATCATAATTCTCCACCACACACTACCATTCACTTTCTTAACAGCCCCATCTATAAACACATTAAACAATCACCATATCACACATCCCTGCCTAAGGTTACCTTTTACTGGAATACCAAGACCTAATACATGTACCTAGTCATTCGTTTGTTTCATAACAGTGGGCTCACGGTATCTTCTAGAAACAAAGCGACGAAAAAACTACCATGATAATATAGATAAACTTTTACAGAGTAATTTGTAAACAGACTGACAAATGTTTTAGTACCTGGAGGGCAAGAATTGTTGATAAGTACAGTATTATAAAAATGAAAGTATATAAAGAAAATTATTATACACTATTTACAAGTTTGATGAAGCATTTATAAAAAAAACGTAGTCTATAAATAAAGTTTGGCTCTGCAGTTTCGATGATGTAGGCAGACTAGTGTTTATTTACAGGTACATCAGTGTATCATATTTGTAGTAGCCAGACTCGGGTTTATTTACAGGTACAGGCACTCTAGCATATACAGTATACACAATTATCAAATTAAAAATAACGTACACAGTCAGCACTTATCGAAGAATAAATCGTACATAAACCTATTTTCAGCACACTGAAGAGTGTGCTGAAGAGGGTTTCAGTGACAAACCAAAATATACAATATCCATGTTCTATTTAATTTTCTAAATTATTTTCTAAATTAAATATTCTAAATGTGTTTGGAGCAAATAAAAAAATGTCAGGCTTGTAAATAATAAACATCTAATTCCTAAGATTTGGTGAATCCCTATGCTCTTACCCTCACATGATGGATATAAAGAGATGATGACATGTGCAGGCGAACTTTTATTATGAGAGCTTTTCGCTGTGTAAGAGATAAGATAAGGGTGCCCCGGTGGCCTGGTGGCTAAAGCTCTCGATTCACACACGGAGGGCCGAGGTTCGATTCCCAGCGGGGTGAAAACATTTCGACGTGTTTCCTTACACCTGTTCTCATGTTCACCTAGCAGCAAATAGGTACCTGGGTGTTAGTCGACTGGTGTGGGTCGCATCCTAGGAGGACAAGATTGAGGACCCCAATGGAAATAAGACAGACAGTCTTCGATGACGCACTGACTTTCTTGGGTTATCCTGTGTGGCTAACCCTCCGGGGTTAAAAATCCGAAGTAAATCTTCTCTCTCTCTTATCTTAAAGCTTTACAAACCTCTACGAGGCGCGAAACTGTCATAATAAAAGTTTGTTCTCCACTTGTTTTTTCTTCATTACGTCGCCACTACGCATTTTGTATCAATGGGCACAAACTAGCAGTTTCAGTGGAAAATACAGGTTTCTCTGCCAGAATCTCTAATATACTGGAGCCAGACGGGGTTTTCATGCCTCGAGATCACCAGGAATTCAAACTCCACAAATACCACATTATCTACGTGGGCGAGCAGGCTACCAGGGTGGGTCAGAGAAGAGGGTCACCATCCATACCCCCCCCCCAGGCAGCTCACCCTCACAAACCCTATCACCCACCCTCCCTCCCAAGCATGTGATGATTATTATTATTATTTGAGGTGATAAAAGCATATGTGAGTTACTGTGCAAGTTATAGAAGATCGTTCCTCCGTCTGTTATGGTGAGACCGGCACACTACAGAGTTTCTATACAACACTACGTTTGTTAAAGTAGCACACACCCAGAACCAGATAAGCTCCAGTAAGAACGGAACGCTCAGAGCCTTGAGACTGATGCAATCAGACATGATCCAATGAAGAAGAGGAGGGTAGCTCCAACTTCTTGGATCATGAGCTCTTCACTGGCACCTAGTAAAGATTAGTGGCTGTGGAATTTTAAAATTCCAAACACTAAGCAAGAAAAAAAAAGTGTATACCTGGAGAGGGTATCGGGGATCAACGCCCCCGGTCTGAGTACGTGTTGAAGAACACGCTCGCTGCGAGGAAGGGCTGATCAACTACAATATTCTCAAACAGGAAACAAGGCCCTACTTGTAATCAAGAAAGTTACAGTTCGCTCCCCCCCCCTTTGCCTTGGATCAAACGCATTTGCCCATTTCCCCGTGAATGTAATAATAGTAGAGACGTATTATATCCAGGGTGTAATACAGACTTGGTGGCCAGACCTCCGTCACGCTAGATATAGTCTTAAGTAAAAACTACTACTTGTGACTACGACCAGAGTTTACTCTCCAATCCCTTCCTCGGGCAACTTCACTGATGACCAATTGGTCAACCAGGATGTTGCTGCCAGCGTCTCGCAAGCCTACACAACCTGACTGGTCTGGCACTCACTAAGTACAGGTCAAGTTTCTTTGAAAAACTTCTGATTCTGCAATATTTCTATAGGCTAGATTATTATTATAATCAAAAGAAGCGCTAAATTTACCACAGGGGTCAGCTATAGGCTAGAAAATTCAAATTTCCTGATTACCTCCCATCCCCCAGGTGTCGCATGAATATAGTAATTCACGTTTCAGGCAGAATTTTGCGAATATGTTGTGAGTTTTACATACGAGTTGGAGACCCCCAGGAAGGGTACATCAGCAACTGTGTGAGGGGGTCACCACACAGCTTTCCTCCCCACCAAAATACCACAACTACCCAAGCATATACAACAGTATACTGCAGACACTAATAAAAGACAGGTGCAGAGCAAGTTTTTATTGTTGCAACATTTCTCTCGAGGCAGAGCTTTATCTAGTTAACATAAACCGAAACGTTGTCACAACTAACCAATTACCATTATACAACCATATGCCAGTTCCTTGGATCAAGAGACCTTCGCCAGGATCGAGGCGCCTCTCTTGAAGGGTATAAACACAACCCCATTTCCTTCGACCCTTCTTGAGGATATGGGAAAGTTTAGTCAATCTGGGACTCTTCATTTCAGTAATCTTTTCCTCTTATTTCCTAGTGTAATGTAATGGTTTCTCCCGTCCGCTTGTTCTTATGCAGAGATTTCTACCAACGATACCTTGGTAGAAACAATACCAAGGCATCAAGTTGGTATTATGCCCAAACAAATTTTATAACAAAATGGTAAGTAGGGTTCTGTCATGCTTCGCACATGGAGAACCATGCGTCAAAAAGCCCTTGTACTGACACTGACGTGCTTCACGAAGCACAAACTGACAATCCAGAAGATTAAACCAAATTTTTCGATCGTTTGACAATCACGTACATGAACTCCACGAAACATTTTAAATAAAAAAAAATAGCAGCCACAATTTATATGCACTTTACTAATACATAAAACAGGCCGCTAGCAGAAACAGCTGGTGTGATCGAACAATCAAGAGAAGCCTGGCCTCAGGCTGGGCTGAGAGGGTATAAGAACTCTGGAGACTTAGTCACATGCATTTCGCTAATGTGGGAATTAACCTAGCCACGGTAGTAATTCACATCATCGCAAAAGGGTAATACACTTGAACTCTTAACTCTCTTATATTGGACACAGTTAAATGGATCATCACAAGAATGTTTGTACACCTCCAATTACCTCCTACCCCTACTAATGGAGTGAAAGTGACTAATATATACGTATGCAGGACAGAGAGCCACATGCTGGAAAACTCTGGTTGTTCCTAATATGGCAGCCATGAATAATGGCTAGTGGGCGAGAGCTAACGTTCACCTGTGTCACAACAGGATAGGGTAGCGGGTAACGGGAACACTGACAACGAGCAGTCACTGCCGTGGCTGCAACAATTCACAACTGACCCACAAACTGGGGACGAAATTTAGATGAGGCTTCGGTCCATCCTTAATATAATTAACCGTAGATGGGCTAATATGACTCATAAATCAAGGAAGTTTTAAAAATATAAAGCGAGCTGGTAGAGAAAGGTTATGAGTTTATTGTTTCCCTACTCCCCGAAGCCCGGCACTGGGCCAGGCTTGTCTGGCCAATGAGGCTGTTGCTGCTGGCGGCCAGCTGGCCCCATATCCATCACACACTGGTTGATCCGGCACTTGCAGCTACTTGTCCAGGTTCCTCTTGAGTTCTATACTTTTTTCTGGATATCTTTTAGTAAGATGTTAAATAGTATAGGACGCCCAGGCCCTAAAGTACTTTCCATGTATACTATATTATTATGAATCTTTCTCCGCTTCGGCGATAAAGTATTTAGGACTCTGAGGCGTTCCCAGTAATCTAGATGTTTTATTGGCTCTATGCGGGCTATAAAAGAACTCTATCTGTTCCAGCTAATATCTCATGATAAAAAAACATTCAAATTAATAAGAAGTTAAACAACAAATTAACTACGCTAAAAGTTATCTGGCATCAGTTTAAAAACCATCAAACAATAACTTGAATCATAGTTACACTTCAGAATGAACCATCATGTTAAGTTTATTAGTACAGTCATGGAGAAGCGATAAACCCGTCGGGGTCATACAGCGCTTGGGGACTGGATGGGGGGGACAAGTCTAATTCTTTGAATCAAGAAACTCGCATCAGCATCTGCGAAACTCCCTTGACGGATCCTGCGATTTATTCGTAAAGAATAAAAAGGCACAATACCGTGACTGGTACAATACACAATAATTATATAATCCGTACATAGGAGACAAACATGACATTTAGGTCCTACTTGCACCATTATTCGTAACCGGTTTCGAGAGTTTTTCTATCATCTCAGCCAAGCCTGGGCCCAGGCTTCTCTGTCGACTGCCTGTTCCACCAGGGTGTTGCTGTTGGCGGCCCGCTTACCTACATAACCATCACAGCCTAGTTTGCCTCTACAAAGGCAGTGACCCAGTTTCGTCTTTAAAACGTCTACACTAGTTATGGCAGTTTTTTTGTTATCTGCTGGTCCTGTTGAAGTAACGATAAAAAAGATTATATCATATTAATATAACGGGATAAGAGAAACCAAAGTTTGCACTCTTCAGCAGTTAAGTGATATAAACTAGACAGCTGTCTTGCCCAGCCAACATGTTATCAATGGCCACCACCAGACCCCCTATAAGGACCCCCTCTCTGTATCCTTGCTCTTGTAAGTGCATACCAGTGCACATCACATTTTATCTTACACAAAATTACATTAAGATTCTTCGCTTTTGACCCGTTAAAATATATAGACCCACAAGTAAATGAATATACGATTTTAAGCTGATACAGCAGCTACATGGAGGGCTTTCTAATTCATAAATACTTGTCAGCACAATTGTCCCCCAGAAATGCTACAAATTTACAACTAAGACTTTTATTCAGTCATACCCTAATATAACTGCTAACCAAGAGTTAAGCAGCTTACCCTGATATAACTGCTAACCAAGAGTTAAGCAGCTTACCCTAATATAACTGCTAACCAAGAGTTAAGCAGCTTAATGCAAACACTGATGATGATGTAAGCTGTTCAAAAGGAAGGGAACCTTATAAAATAGCTTTAGTGTTAAGCCAGATCTGGCAGGCCGCGTGTGTAAAGTATAATTAAACACTGCAGAACAAGGCATACCTGTGATATACGTGTAACCAGTTTCGATTGGTTTTATATTATTGCAGCTGACCCTTGGGCCTGGCTTTTCTATTGACTGCCTGTTCAATCAGGCTGTTAGCCTTTGTTGGCCCGCTTGCCCACATATCCATTACGTGATAGTCTGGTTGATCTCTAACTTAGTAGTGGTGGTCCAGTTTCCTCTTGAGGACTTCTACACTTGTTTGGGCAATATATATTACCAAACAAGTGTAGGTTTAAAACACATCAACTGCATGTGGGCCATTACGGCTGTATTACACCTGTGCACCACCAATCATGAATACTTCAATCCTTAACTATCGATTCAGTAAACTGCGTAAACACACACATACACACACCTAGGTGTATAAACCTTGTGGTGGAAATAATAATCAAGCAAATTACAAGTAAAAATCATAGGTGTGATGAAGTCAGTGCTGTACTAGGTTATCAGCAGATATCTTTCTCAATTACTACAATAGTAGCAGCAACCACGAGAGCAATGTACGGTGGTACAACCAACACTCAAACTGCTTTGAGGAAGCTGTGTACTGACCTTGTTCTATGTAAGGTGTTGGGAGCAGTGACAGGATTAAATACTATGTTATGTTCATTCATTTATAGCTGTGTTATGGAGCTGGGCCATGGAGAGTACACTTGTTATTTTTACTTGAGCTTTCTTTAACCTACAACCATAACATTCTACTTGTTAATAACTATCTTAAATATGCAGTTTATTTAGTTTATTTTTTTAATGACCTGAAATATTAGTGCAATACCAGCATATTGTTGTACATGTTTATTATATATGATATTACACCATCACACTTCCCAACGATTCTCAAAATTACATTGCAAAATGAAAATTGTCATGCTTATCACCATACTTTGGAACTACTAAAGTGTTGAGAGTATGGGAACATACAAGCCATAAAACTAAGTATAATACACAGCAATGGCCAGACTAAGGGTGGGACACTAACCTAGCCCACAGCTACAGAACTGATAGAAATGAAAATTGCACTCATTGCAATGCCCCAGAAAAAAAATACAACATTTTCTCTTGTTTTTGACATCACGGTGAAAGAACCACATCAAACATGACCTTGCCACCATGAAAATCCTCTTCACTATTTAAAACATTTTGGGAGGTGGAATCTTCCCACAATATTATAAAGCAGAATATAGTTAAAGCATTAACCCAGTTCCTACGAACAACCAATAAACTGGGCGATATCTACATAATAGAGGTTGCTCACATAAGCACCTGCAGTGGCAAAAGGCATCACTGAAAATGAAAATGTTTATTTCCTTGCAAAGCTTACAATGTGTGGTTTACATATTATAAAATATTAATTACAAAGGCCACTAGCATGCCTAGGCATTTCGGGAGCAGTACATTTTAATATACATTACTGCATACTGATATAAAAGTTAGGTAACTGAAGTGATTAACAATATTACAATTAGTAAATTTAGTAATGGGAATGGTTTTTATCTTGGCATGATATCAAAATGCTCAGTCATCTGGAGAAGAACGAACACTTAAGAAAACTACGCAAGAAAACAAAAAGGGTGTACAGTACATTACGTAGACAAGTTTGTCTTCCTGTGTCGAAAACTGTGTCATAGCTGCCTAGCAGTGGCAAAAGCCAAGAACGTCCTTGTGTAAACTTATGCCCTGGGTTGTATGAATGTTGATTTCATGTGTTTAGCAGTCTTACTTATCAGCACTATTTCAAAGTTCTCTAAATATCTGACATCAAAACTAATAGTGAAGTATGACTGATTTACTGCTACCTTTGTGGAGCAGGGCTCTTAGTGTTTTTTTCAGAGCTTATGGAATAACTCGTGTATCTGAACCGTCTTCAATGGGTATTTAAGGTTTGTGACTTCTAATTTTTTGAGGAAGGGGATATACAGTAGTTTACAAATCTGAGCCTGATGGTATGAATAGGAACATATCAATGTATTTGTTTTATAAACAATGTATCCACACAAATTCTGTCAATTTCTCACATATACCTTCCAGCTAATTTCTTATTTTGCATTATTTAGGCTAGGTTAGATTGCCATCTATCAATAAATATTAACCAATTATAACTTACTATAATGTCAATAAATGAAATACAAAGGTGATGAAAAGTTTAGAGCTAACGGAAAACTGGGACCCATCAAGCGCATGCACACAAAAAAAATGTCTTAATTACTGTTCAAGTAACTAAACTCTCGAAACAGTCAGATTCGAACTCATGGTAAGCCAGTCCTAAAGAGATAAATGGTATAAAATACTGACAATGGATGCAGTATAATGCGATTCTTTACTGACTATATTTCGCACAAACAATGGGATTTATCAAAGCCCACCGTGTTCATGAAACGTAGTCAATAAAGGACCACATTATACAGCCTCTCTGACCAGTATGCAAACCTAAATAATGTATATTAAGAGTTGATTCCAATTCTGTTTATTACAATATACAGTACACTACTGTATAAACATTTAAGAATATTTACTAAAAATATTATAAATGGTGCAAAGGTGACATTAAAACAATATCAAAGATGGTTGACACAAACACACTACCATTATAGTATGCTAGTTGCTTAGCAATGAATTCGTTTACCGACGTGGTCTTAGCGACGGCACTCCGTCGTTAAGTGAGGAGAAGCTGTAGTGCATTTGAGTATTTTTCCATTCAGCCAATCCTAAAATTTGCAGGACAGGGCACTAACCACTGTATTATACTGGACTAATAAGATTCGCCCACCTAGGTATATTTCTATACACACTAGGCTCGTGAATAGTCGCCCACGTGACACACTTGGGAGTGGTGAAATACTGACTTAAAAGTATAAGCTGTTGTAAATCCACTGGAGTTTGATGTATCAGAAATATTAACAAAATTTTACGTCAAAAATTATTCAAATGGATTGTCAATTTTTAGCTTAATTCGTGGCTCTCAGAACTTTTTTAGTCTACTGCCCAAAGCATTTTGCTTATGTCTGTCACTAAAAAAAGTTCCATCTCCTGAAGAACACAATTCAAGAGATGGTTTCGATCTTGGATTTTGCACAGGAAATTTCTTTCGGGGGTTACTTCCAATTTAGTCTTTCCTCTCTATTGGAGGATGTATAAATGCCTCGACTTTTGATTCTAGACAAAGTGAAAGAACAAACATTGAGGATATTTTTTAATCTAACCACTAGAAGAGAATATTAAATGTTACATTGTACCGTGGAGTATGGGAAACTATTTTCCCAATTTTTATACGTACAGTAATTGTTATATTCATTGGGAGCACTTAACATCAGAGTCATGATATGCCTTGGGAATGAAAGGCCATCAGGTTTGATCCAGGGAAGGAATAAGTAGCTCAAATTCTTGGATAAAGGGTTCTTTACCAGCATCACGACCTCCCCCCCCCCTTTCCCTTCACGAACCAATTTTTATCAAATTTGGTAGCACCATCTCGATATGATCATAGTTATTTTATCTTCCTCTATGGACACTACAAAATCCCCTCTCAAAATATCAATAGGTAGGAGAGGTTTCATGTATCACTGTCAGGTTCAATGTGTACTCCAATAACTTAGTATCTCTATATTCCTCAGGTGTGATTAGAAATAGAGCGTGTCAGTGATATCAGACGTCGGGAGTAAATGATTATGTTAACAGTTCCTCTATAATTAGTCACTTCATGAGCTAACAAAGTTGTGGAAAATATTTCATCCACAAAGGTGATAAACGACACCCCTGTAAAAATGCTACTAGTGAGCTATATATAGCAGCAATGCGAGAGCTGGGGGTTCACAGAGTATAGCCAGTACTCACCTAGTTGTGATTGCACAGGGGTTGAGTGTGAGTGAGTGAGAATGAGTTTTTTTTCTATATTCCCTACTTAGTGCACAGGTAAACGTGTAATCTACAACCTAAACCTGGTGATTATCTAACAGCTTGGTGTAAGACTTCGGTAGTGTGCCAGGAAGTAAAACTTTCAGTAGGCAGAGGTATAAAAAAAATTGAAATTACTCCAGCCTATTTGAAGGCAGTCAATAATAAAGTTTGGCATTGGGCTGAATTTCTAGAGTAGAATGACTTTGAACCTTCTGCATAAAATACTTATGGGCTATGAAGATTTTTTTTTTGTTTAATGGAAATTTCTTTTATCCCTCAGAAAAGGCCACAAGATGGCACAGTGAACGGGATTGATGTTAGTTAATTTAATAGCTTGGAGCGTAGTTACCATTATATTTCATTGCTCTTCATTTCATAATCCTCGTGTTTCTTCTCACTTCTCTTTATTTACCTCTTTACTTTCCAACTAATAATGTTTCTGCCATTTTATTACATTCCATCTTGCCCATTTCCTTGTGTATTGGGCCCTTGGAGCCGCTTCTCCATCATTTCTGTTTCTTACCTTTACTTCATTTTCCATAATCCTTTTAATTTCCTCACTCTTGTCTCGCTCATTCTTTTGGTACTCAGTGATCTCGCTCTCTCCATTCCTATTCTTAACCTGTTTCCACTCTTGACACTATATTCCAATCTAACTCCTACTACTTCTCTGAGGAAATAAACTTTTTAGTCATGGGGAAGATGAATGGATTATGCCTGTATAGTCTTGCATGACCCATCCTGGCCTTTCAGCAATACTTTCAGATTTCTCTGCTCCAGTGCACACATTTCTGGTACTTTCTTCACTCCTATCTACATCCACTACTCAGAACTCCTCTGCCCCATTTACGGTAGTGGATGTGAAGGCTTACAAGAACTTAATGTAGTGGGTTTTGATTCAGTCTTGCATTAAAAATCTGCCAAAGTGTTTTCCCACTCCTCTTGTGGTTCATGCACTGGTTATAACTGCTGTTTCTTCCTCTACCTCTTTCTCTCACCCTTCTCCATCCTGTTACAAATGCACCCCACTCATCTTAGATACAGAGAATATAGAAAGAGGTATTTTGTAGCTGCTTTTATAAAAGCTACTGCCCTGGAAGCCTCTCAAAAAATGGGCAGCTTCCAAGCAGTCTTCTGCTGCTAATCACCAATCTGTGGAGACATCCTGAAATACTATGCTTTAATGGAAGGATCATGATCAATGCTGAAGTATAAGCAAGTACCTTGAGGGGTCCCAACAGCTTAAATATTTTACCAATTCTATTATTATTACTGTATTATTTTCACATGCCCCAATCCACAGCCATAATGTTCTTCCGAGCAAAATAATTTGAGGATACAGAAAGCAAATGTTGGAATAAATCATTCTGCTCTGATATACCTGGAGGGTGTTTCAGGGTCAACGCCTTCGTGGCACGGTCCATGACCAGGCCTTCATAATGGTGGGATGCATTTTAACAGAGAACACCTTGTCTAACAAAACTTCAGCTTAAAATCTATGAGATATTTGGTTTAAAGAAGTACTTGAGCAAGCAACCAAATTGAACACTACCTTCCAGTGTCTGAAGTAAAGATTTTGCCCAAATCTGGGTGGAAAAAAGTAAGAGGGAACAAGTTTTTCCAAAAGTATCTGGCAAAGTCATACTTTACAAATCACAGACAGCAAGTTATCCAGGCAGCAGTTTCAGTGACTTTTAAAAATACATTCAAAAGGTAGGTTATGTTTGTGCTTGCCTACAGTTTTACTAAATTTATATATGGGAGAATGCTTCCCCAGTAGGAAAATAGACTTCTAGTGACCAACTGACTCACTTGTCTCACACCGAGTGTTCTAGGTTTAATCCCCAGAATGGTTGGAAACATTGGGTATGTTTCCTTGCACTTGTTGTCCTTGTTCACCTTGTACCTGGGTGTTAGTTGTTGATGTGGGTTGCATCCTAGAGGACAATATTAAAGGACCCCAATGGAAATAAGACAGTCCCCAACGTCACGCTACTTTATTGGGTTATCCTGGGTGGCTAACCCTCCCCTGGGTTAAAAATCTCAACAACTCTTATCCTTTCACTGGTATTTTTCCCAAACTAGTAAAGGGGAACCCACATCACAAAACAAGAAGCCTACACCTCGGGAAAACAGAAGCCATACTCTTTGGCACGAAATATAAACCGAGAAGGGTAAATAATTTTAATGTCCGGTGTAATAGGGAATCCATCACTTCAGTTTCCTCGGTAAAATATCTGGGAATCCCCTTTGACCCATGCATGTCAGGAGAACTGATAGGGAACAGTGTAGTAAAGAAAGCGAATGCCAGACTGAAGTTCCTCTACAGACAAGCACAGTGTCTACCTACCGAGGCTCGCAGGACCCTATGTCTTGCCCTTATACAATGTCATATGGACTACGCTTGCTCTTCATGGTACTCTGCCTTGACAAAAAACTGAAAGATAAGCTGCAAATCACCCAGAACAAAATGGTAAGATTCATCCTGGACCTGGGCCCAAGAGAACATGTAGGCCAGGATAAATTACAACAATTGGATATGCTGAATGTTGAAGATAGAGTAAAACAACTTAAATTGAATCAAGTTTATAAAATTGCTCACAGTGTCCAGAATATCATGCTGCCAATTTTGTCAAGGCTGGGAACCAAAGCAGTCATAGAACTAGGGGGAGAGAGCACAACTTTGTAGTATCCACAGTCAGTGGCCAGGCTTCAAACACCTTTTATTGTACAGCAATAAAGGAATGGAACAGACTGCCTGCACATGTCAAAGCCAGTCATAGCATGAGCCAGTTCAAGAAGAGAGCCAAAAGGTACCTAATGAATGTAGCGTCAGAAAGGGAGGAGAATGATTTTTTATTTTTTTAGCTAACATACATGTACATGTAAATACAGTGGTACCTCGGTTAACGATATTTTTTCATTCCAGAATGCTGTTCAAGTGCCATTACCAAACGAATTTATCCCCATTAGGAATAACGTAAAATAGACTAGTCCTTTTAGACCCCAAAAATACGCTTACAAAAGCATTTAAAAAAATAAACTTACATAAAAGGGTGAGTTTGGGGACCATCGTTAACCGAGGTACCACTGTAACTCTTTTTACCTTATTCCTAGTATATATTCTTTATAGTATAAAAACATATATCTCCTACAGTGTATAATATTAAGGTATTAAATAGACCCCAATGGAAATAAGTCACTCTGACTTTTTTGGGTTATCCTAGGTTCTCTACACATATGCTGCTATGTATGATAATCTATGTAACTGTATTTGTGTATACCTGAATAAACTTACTTACACCCTCACCAGGGTCAGCGAGACGCCAATAACTGTTGAATATCCGTAGCACAGAAATAGGAAACAGGTGTTTTAATCAGAGTACCAGGTTGGAAAATAACAAGGAAAGAATCCATAAAAAAGGAAAGGCTCGTGAAACTGGTGACCAGGGTAGAGCAAGACACACAGCTCCATGACCAGAACATAGCCCTATAATAAAGTACCACCTCTTCAATAAAATAAAATCATTAATAAATAAGTCCCAGGTAATGTCAGAAAAATAAATCTCAGTGGTGATTGGCCAGCAAGCAGCTTTCTTAAGGATTGATGCAGGTTAGACTACTAGTGCTGTACGTGATTACACATCAAATGTTAAATCTACAAATACAATCTCTAAATGTAGTCAAACCAAAACTAAGCTAACCAGATGGTGGGTGAATAATCTGTCTAGAGTTAGATAATATATTATATGTAGGAGATATCCCCTGACACTAAGATATCCTTGCAATTAGCATACAACAGT
Source organism: Cherax destructor (assembly GCA_009830355.1). Lineage (NCBI taxonomy): Eukaryota > Metazoa > Arthropoda > Malacostraca > Decapoda > Parastacidae > Cherax > Cherax destructor. Next base: position 105,177 of record WNWK01004141.1, read on the forward strand.
TAATTCAATCTTCAAGTAATAAATTCTAATATTTTTGCTTTATTTGCATTCACAATATTTTACATTTCAATATCCTATGTAAATTTTATGCCAGTCACAAACCATATAACCGACTGCTTACCTAACTTACGATAGGCAGTTTTAAGAGAATAAGTTTCAGAGAGTATAAAACGCCCAGAAAAAATCGATTACTTACAATATATTCCCTGACTGTGTTGTTGAAGTGGATCTCATCTTCGAACGGGTCCTTCAGTGGCTCGTCGGGAAGCAATTCACTGATGTTCTTTATGTGGCCCATCTTCCTGTCGTTACCATTTCACCTGAGAGGTCACCACACATGGTTTAACGTGGAGGCAGGAAGCCTAGCATGACACTCACTATATCGTGACCAAGACAACACTGAAGTGACCATCCATCTTGACCCTACTGCTGGTCGCCACACTACTGTTGCCACAACCCTGTCGCCTCGCTACCCCCGTGCCCACTCCCCCCTCACCATGCATCTCCACAAAATAACTATACTTAAGCTTCTGTTCTAACATGTTTTATTATTTATATAATCGAGAAAAGTTTCATCACATTTGTGCTACAGGAAATTGCATATCAGTGGCTTAAAAATTGATTGAATGAAATAGTTTTTCAAGCTGTGCTGGCTATAATGTTTAACTGTTGATGGCTCAATATAGACACCAAAAACACTCAAGGAAACAAAATAACATCAAGAATCAAATAAGATCCTATAAACCAAATGACTTCAATAAATACCTTTTTAATATCTTAATATCAAATTCCTTTCTTACAACCCACGCATAATCTTTATTGTGGTAAACAAAGCAAGTAGTGTCTTCTCTCCTGATAATAATACCATCACAACTATTGTCAAGATGAGAATATACAATTTTTTTCTTTTACTTTCATTATTCGATCAGAAAATGATAGTGCTTGCAACTTTTATAATGATATAACGCAATGTTAGATGCAACTTTTTACTGTAAATAAACGCTATAGGTTAAGAGTTCGTTAAGCTTAATACAAAGAAAACGAACTCCTATACTGGAGTATATATGACTAATATTTTATGGCACAAATTCGGATTAAAAACTTAAAAAAAATCTCAATGGAAATAAGTCACTGACTTATTTGGGTTATCCTGGGTTCTCTACACATATGCTGCTATATATGATAATCTATGTAACTGTATTTGTGTATACCTGAATAAACTTACTTATAGCTCAGTTGTGAGTACTCATGGTTCAATAACTTCTTCAGCTCACATACTGAGAGGCAGGGGATCGATCCCCGGCACGGGTGAAACGAGGGGCATATTTCCTTACACTTGAAAAGGAGCAGCAGCAAGTTACTGCAGCTTTTCACCTAGCCGACGTGTGGGTCGCATCCTGGGGAAAAAGATAAGGACCCCCAGTGGAACGGATTCTATTTAGTTACCCTGGGTGCCTAACCCCCTCCTTCCCCTAGTAGTGAACACCGTCTAGGTTATGAGACTGATTGGTTGCTGTCTCTAGTAAGGACTGGTTGGTTGCTGTCTCTAGTAAGGGACTGGTTGTTTGCTGTCTCTAGTAAGGGACTGGTTGGTTGCTGTCTCTAGTAAGGGACTGGTTGGTTGCTGTCTCTAGTAAGGGACTGGTTGGTTGCTGTCTCTAGTAAGGGACTGGTCGGTTGCTGTCTAGTAAGGGACTGGTCGGTTTCTGTCTCTAGTAAGGGACTGGTCGGTTGCTGTCTCAAGTAAGGGACTGGTCGGTTGCTGTCTAGTAAGGGACTGGTCGGTTTCTGTCTCTAGTAAGGGACTGGTCGGTTGCTGTCTCTAAGGGACTGGTCGGTTGCTGTCTCTAGTAAGGGACTGGTCGGTTGCTGTCTCTAGTAAGGGACTGATTGATTGCTGTCTCTAGTAAGGGACTGATTGATTGCTGTCTCTAGTAAGGGACTGATTGATTGCTGTCTCTAGTAAGGGACTGATTGATTGCTGTCTCTAGTAAGGGACTGATTGATTGCTGTCTCTAGTAAGGGACTGATTGATTGCTGTCTCTAGTAAGGGACTGGTTGATTGCTGTCTCTAGTAAGGGACTGATTAGTCTTCTACAGTCTCTAGTTTCAACACCTCCAAATAACTCAGGTGTTGCATGTCTTATTTATCATCTTGTCAGCATTACATACCATTACTGTTACCATAAAAACCATTATCTAAGGAACAAACAAACCTTCCCTTCCTTGGATCAAACCTGGTAATTATGGAGAATCAATTCTTGTTGTCCATGTTCACCTATCAGTAAAATGGGTACCTGGGTATTAGTCGACTGGTGGGGGTTGGATCCTGGGGCAAAACTGACCTAATTTGCCCGAAATGCTCTGCATAACAAGCGGCTTTCTATATATGTAGTAGTATGTCATTGATGTCAGCTAGGCCTGTAGACCATGTACATGTACTTGTAGAAATAAAGATGATAATTATTAATTATTATTATTATTGCCCAGGCACTGTATGACCCCTATGGGGCTAACCTCTTACTGCCATATTCACCTGTATTCCACAAAAATAGCCTGATTTATATGTCCAATTCCTTGGATCATGAGTCCCTCATTGGCATGAAAGCACCTCCCTTGAAGGGACAGGCCTATATAGAAATAAATCAACCCAAAACTTGAATTTTCACTCTTAATTTTATTCAGGGAGAAGTCCTAAACCCATAAGACTCGTATAGCATGTGGGAATGGGATGATATTTAGTTTTGATCTAAGGAAAAGATCAGGAGCCCTTCACCGGCATCAAGACACCTTCCTTGAGGGGTTAATTTTCCAGTGACTTCTTTACCTGGCATCTCTCCACTATTTATGACAAGTTTTCAATAAAGAGGTCTTGATGCTAGTGGACTTTTGATAAAAATAATTGAAGCTACCCTCATTTTTCTTGGATGAAATAAAAACTGCATCTCACTATCCAGGTAGCTGTATGACCCCTAAGGGTTTAGTTTTCCCATAAAAAACTGCACGTGATTAACAAAGCCCCTTAGTGAGTAAAATGCTTCCTTACAAAAATTTCTTAAATGCTAAGCATATCTTTTCCTCACACCACTTATCTTATAGTCCAGCAGCCCCCTGATGGTAGGGGGACAACACATCGACCCTGGGATAAGTAAGTGATTACCTCAAACTCATCATCTACCATTCTTCTCTTTATTGGACTGAGGAAGCCACTGACTGGTGAAAAGTTTCCACAGTAAAGATACCAAGATGTTGCACAAAGTGTCTCATTCATCAACCTGTCGGTTTTCTAAATCATTTATATAATAAATGTAACTTCCTCTTACCTGGAAGTTGACCAGACTAATGAAGCTGTTGTCTGCAGTTGGCAACAAGCTTCTCTGGTAATAGAGGTTAGTCGGTTCTGTGAGGGCCCTGTATGAATCAGTTTGCTGGTCTGGCATCACTCTTCCCTCTGATGGGCACTACTTTGGTCCTGTGGCTTCCATTTAGCTCACTGATTCTACTCTCTGTTAGCCCTGGGGATTTTTGGTTTAGTCAACTGTTAAGGCTCAATGTGTTGGGGTTAGTGTAGGGTGCAAAAATGGAGAGCTGAAGGTGAAAACTAACTTTGTATGATAATAATCTCCCTACACACTGTTTATGACACTTGTGCACCCACGACTCTCTTCGCTATGCCCACCATGTCAACAATGTTGGCGCTTTGGCCACCCGGTCAAACATTGCAGAATCACCGTCAGAATGCTTTTTCCGAAATGCAGCCGATCATAATCTATCCTGTGGCTGGCCTTTCCCCCCACTTGCATTAATTGTGGAGAAGCTCACCTTGCATTTGCTCGCTGCTGTACAGGTTTCTCAAAGGAGAGTAAAATCTGTTGTCTTAAATAAAAGGAGGATCTGACATACACTATGACAGTGACTCAGCTCTGTCTCCAAGCAAGGCTTACACAGCTCTTACTTCAGAGCTACTAGACATCCCTCTCCCTCAAGTCACCCATGTCCAACCGTTATAAAGAACACACCTCAGATGTTTCTTCCTCTTGCCCTTCTCCCATTCTTATTACTTCCTCCTCTTTCATTTTACTTGTTCCTCTACCCACAGCCTTCCCCAGCTGGGACTTTTAACTCTTCCTTCAATACCTCAAACACTCAAAACTCCACCAGTTGCCAAAATCACCAAAACTCCAAGCCAACTTATTGTTCCTAAATGTTTAACTGTCCCTACCTGTGTGTCTTACCATTTGACTCCTGCATCTGTGACAACCGTGAAAACATATCCACCTAAACATATTGCCACTACCCCCTCTGTCTCCACCCAGATTTTTTCATCCTAAGAGACCACTGCTCTCTCTTCCCTTCTTTCCATCTTGGCAGCTGCCAGTGTGTCTCTGCTCTCCACTCCATCTCCCTCATCCACCCCTTGCATCACACTCCCTGCCACTTCCTTGACTACAGAAACTATTGTTATCAACTTTTATTGAAAGAGACAAAACCCATGATGGATGTTGACCCATCCCCTTACCTTCCCATTCTCACCCTCTGCAACTCCCTATACCAACTCCTGCCTTGTAATTTCCATCTAGTTACTTACAGTAGACCCCTGGTTGTCTTCAAGGAGCTGGACAGGCACCTGACCAGCCAGGCTGTGGTTCATACATGTTTGTGTGGCCAGCAGTAACAGCCTGGTTGATCAGGCCCTGATCCAGACCCCCAAAACACCCTCCAGGTATAACCCATTTTTACTAAATTACCACTGCCACCACACATCAACTTTACTAGTCGGCCTAGCCCACAGCCACGTCCTGAATTCTGATGCTGTAAAATTACTGGTCACTAGTAATGTAAATATTACAGAAGAATATCAAGATGATGCAGGGGCAAATCGAAAGCTCCAGATGTTGCTCTCCCAGTGTTCCCCAGTTTACAAGAAACTAAATTTCATTACACAGTTGGAATTTTTATCTGGTTATGCTTTATTATAATCACTTGAGCCTTTTCTCAACGAGAAATACAATGAAAATTTACCTTTTGTGCACAATGATATCCCTTATTCTCAGTGTTCAGTTTGTATTCTTACTGCATCCCATGACCCCATATCTATTTAGATAATTGATACATAGTCTGCTCATTGCACCTTTCTCCTTCCTGCCCATTATCTATCCCTAGCATCAAATTTCTGATATCTTCCTTACCTACACCACTCCTTTTATTTGGCGATTTTAATGCTCATCATTTGTTCTGGGGAGAATTTCACTGGAACTCATGTGGGGGACCAATTGGTGTTTTTTCTCTCTCTGTATAGATCTATATGCTTTTCTTCTATAGTGCTGGACTTTGATTGATCAGTAGCAAATTCTTTTTATGACAGCAATCATTTCCCTCTTCTCAATTCTACTTACTTCTGTTGGCAGTTTGAGAGAGCAGACTGGGTGCTTTATACACACCATACTTCTTTTCCTGATGTTCCTCCTGCTTCATTCCCTGCAGAGTAGTTGTTACAAATTTTTACCACCACTGTTCTCCATACAGCATTGATTGCAATCCCTCAAACCTTGGGTAAATGAGTACCTTGCGGTCTCCTGACTGAGCTGCTTACACTGTGTATTTGAAATGCACTGCATAGGGCCACTATAACATAACGAACTAATTCCTAGCTCTTAAACAAGTGAGAGTATGCCCATCATGTTATACAGATAGCAAAACATGCTTGTTGGTAGGCTTACGTGTCCACCGTCACTATCACTACAGCATCTTACAGATGCTAGTGACAGTACTGCAGACCCTTTGTAAGTTGAAGAACCTTATAACGTGTCCTTCACACTCACACTAACTCATGTGTGCCGACTGACAGCAGCTGGGCCCGGTGACATCCATGTCTATGTTGCGCCTACACCCTATGGCACTCACCATCCTCTTACATCTTTTGAATCTTTTGTCGCAAGGGGTTCTCCCTCCTCACTGAAAAATTGCTGTTGTTCCATCTTTTCATAAACAAAGTACTTCAGCCAATGGCACCTCTAATTATACTCTTTGCTCTTACTCTTGCAGTTTTTTGGAATGCTTGGTTAACAAATGTTTAGCATGGTACAATACTTAAAAACATGACATCTCCCCTCATTAATTTGGTTTTCATAAGGGCTGTTCTACCATCAGCTCCTTAATCCATTTAAGATATAAATACATTAGCAATGACTTCACTGCAGTCTTTTTCCATCTCAAAAAAGTCATGAGACTACCTGGCATTAAAATATCTTAGCCAAGCCCATTCTTTGGGCCTCTGAAGCAATTTGCTATTTTACCTTAGAGATTTCTTATGAGAGAGTCGTGTGTGTGTGTGTGGTGATAAATAATAGCTTTTTACCCCCTGACTTTGTGCAAGTTGAAAATGTACCTCAAGACTGTGTTCTCTGCACTACCTTCTTACTCACCATTAATGACCTTGCCTCTTTTTTCCCTTCAAATGCTTGGTTGTCTCTGTGTTAATTTTGCTCTTCCTTGTGCAGGCACTGACTGTCACCTTGTAGTGGCCTCACTCCAGTATGCTAATGATGTCTCTCGAGCCTAATTAGGGCTTTTCAATCTTATCCATTCAAGATAATAATAATAATCATTATTATTATTATTCACAAAATGCACCTAACCCATATGGGTCATAAGTGTCATGACTGTTCCAGCATTAATATCATATTGCCTTGAGATCATTATCATTTGTTTTCTCAGACGCAAATGTAACCTGCTATCAGTTTGCTCAGGTTGATATAGCTGTAAACTGGTGACTGATGTGCCTGAGAGCAGCGGACCCCATTCGAAAACCTATATACAGAGGCACATGCCCAGTCTTTGCAAAATTAATGCGATACCTACTGTCTCCGTTATTTTGTCCGTTTCATGACCTTCAAAATTCTTCCACATATAGAAGTTCCAGATATTATCAAGGTTAATTTATTTAACCATCACCCCTATTTATTACACCCCTTTCCTCTCCATATTCACTCATTAATGACATCTTTTAATTTACTGTACATACCCTTTATGTTGACCCACATATAGAAGTTCCTAAAGTCAGTGCCTGATCAGCCAGGCTGTGGTTCATACGTTGGACTACGTGCAGCCAGCAGTAACAGCCTCGTTGATCAGGCCCTGATCCCACCGGGAGGCCTGGTCATAGACTGGGCCGCGGGGACATCGATCCCCGGAATGTCCTCCAGGTAGACTCTAGGTAGCATCTCACCTTCCCTCCCTCCTTGGGAAGTTCCAATGATTCATGTTTTCTCTTTCCCACATTAATGTGCATAAGCTTACTTACCTGCTACAATCTCACTCTCACACTATAGCCGTATATGGTGATGACTCTAAATCTCTCGACGGTGTCGGGTATGCAGCTGTTTTTCCAGAAAGAATAATCCAAGGTCATTTTCTAGAGTTGGCCAGTATTTTCACAGCAAAAGTTACATGCAATTCTTAGCTATTCCACTGATAAGGAGTCAACAGGAAATGGGCAGATTTGCTACATGTGTTAAGAAAATTTTAAACTATTGCATCAGAAGCAATCAAAAAGGTGGAAGGGACAGACACAGAGTCTGTTTGGCTGCATAATGAATATAAATATTCTGGAAAATGTACAAAGAAGGATGATGAAGTTGATTCAATTTCGTAGAAACCTTTTCTATGAAGATAGGCTGAAAGCACTAACTTGCACTCTAATATCTAACCTAGAGAGGACTTGCAGTAATGGGTTCAATTTGGAGAAATTTAGATTTAGAGAAAATATAGAGAAGTACTGGTTTGGCAATAGAATTGTGGGTGAGTGGAACAAAGTCCCAGGTAGAGTCACTGAGGCAAGAACTTTAGGTAGCATTAAATATAAGTGAGATGGGTACATAGGCAGGTATTGGTGGGTAAGAGAAGAACTTGCCCAACATGGGCCAGAAGGCCTGTTGTGGTGTTCCTTCATTCTTGGGTTTTTGTGGTGGTAGATAATTCTCCCTGCCATATTTGTACAGGTAATGTACAGGGCACATCAGCCCTATCCACACATTTCCAGAGTATCAAGAAACAACCAATACAATGTAAGGAATAGAAAACTAATATTTTTGACAAATAATAGAATCTAAAGAAAATCCTGTTTGGCTTTTCCTGAATGTCTCAAGATAACCCTATTGTGGATAAAGCTCATGACTACTATTTGGTGGAACTCAGGCATTAGTCCACATTTTACAATGTATTCATACCTCGCTAATACAGCACTTCGCTAATACGGCACTTCTCAAATACAGTGGACCCCCGCCTAACGAGCAAAATTCATTCCATAAGCCTGCTCAAGTGCCATTACCGAACAAATTTACTCCCTTAAGAAAAAATGTCAAGTAGGTTAGTCCATTTCAGACCCCCAAAAATACACTTACAAAAGCACTTACAATATTATACTTACATAATTGTACGATTTCCGGGGTGCTCGTTAGGTGGGGGTCCACTGTACATTATTTTTTTTTGACAGCGACAAGCACATCAGCTGACCAATATTAGTCATTTTGTTACCTGCAATACAGTATTGTAGAATTTTTTATTTATTATTTTTTAGGCCTACCACTATTGCACACACAATAAATGGTGTAAACATGTTTTTAGCTTGTACAGTGGACCCTCGGTTTTCGTTGAAAATTCTTTCCAGAATGCTGTTTGAGTGCCATTACCAAACGAATTTGTTCCCATAAGGACAAATGTAAATTAGATTAGTCGTTTCAGACCCCCAAAAATACACTTACAAAAGCACTTACGAAAATACACTTACATAATTGTTCGAGTTTGGAGGTGAACAAAAACCGAAGGTCCACTGTATATGCACTGGCAAGTGCAAAAAAGGCTGCGATTTGCTTTAAGGCGATATCGCTTTACAGTGGTGGTCTGGAACCTAACATGTTGTACTAGTGAGGCATGTAACTTATGTATACAATAGAATAAGTATTTGTGGTAATTATTATTTTGAGAAATATTAGCAAAATTAGTATGTACTGTTATTCTGATTGCACAGTACGTCTGAGCCAATCAACACTTACTATAGTGTAGTATCGATTGCCTAGCCAATTGTGAACAATGATATGCCAGTACCAATGGCAAAATAAGGTTTAGTTATGTTATGTTCTTGTAAGTTGGATTAGGTGGATTTCATTAGGTTAGGTTAAGTTTTTCACCATTTGCATAATAAAATATGCCAACTGTAAAACAAAGTTAATATTGTATAATTAAAATTGTAATTAAGTGCTTAAGTTGGATTCGCTTGATTCTGACTAACTCGCCATTTTCAGAAACATAAGTATGTACTATGTTATTGAATGTTCAACTGTATTTTCATCATACTGTGTCAATCTCTGGATGTTAACCATGGCACTCTCCCGCCAAGGCAGGGTGACCCAAATTATAAAGAACATTTACCATCATTTATTTACTTACCATCTTTCAAGAGGTGTGCTGACATCACAATCAGATTATCCCTCTAACTGCAACATCCCTGCTCCTCCTTCAAATAGAATGTACTGCCCTCCCACCTTCAGGACTCAAGTCTAACTAACTGGTTTCTCTGAATCCCTGCCGAACAGTTACCTTGCTCATACTTCAACATCATGCCCATTAAAAACCATTTGTCTCAATTCTCTCCTATCTAAGATGCTCACACAAGCCTGTTGGATCTTAAGCCCCTAAAACTCAAAGCCTCTTTTATTTTTTACCTCCTCCCTCCAACAGTTTCTGGGACAATCCTCCTTTCACCTTAGATTTATACACCCTCTTTGTCAACCTATCCCTCTCCATCTTCTCTAAATCCCCAAACCACCTCAACAACCTCTTCTCGGTCTCCTTGAATTACTGTATACCCTTGGTGACCCCCACATTACCTTAAATTCCTACGTTGGATGGGTTCATAGAAAAGTGAGGGTAGCAAAGTTGGAGCCCAAACTACCATGTCTGCCTGGCCACTAGCTAAGGATAAGGACCGAGGCAGACCTCTGGCCTAGTTGTATGCAGTTTAAAAGGGTGGTCACATGACACTGGCTCGGGCAAGGGATGCTGTATATAAAGTGGACACTCGTTTTTCGTAATTAATCTGTTCCAGAGTGTGACTAATGGTGAAATTGACGATTTGCGAAACCATTTTCCCCATAAGAAATAATGTAAATCCAATTAATCCGTTCCAGACACCCAAAAGTATTAAAACAAAATATTTTTTTTACATTAAATATAGATGTATACTACATACATACACAGAAAACAATGAGACATGAAGAATAAAACAATAACAACATGACACTTACCTTTATTGAAGATTCTTTTTAGTGTATGGATGGAGAAATTACTGTTTGGAAGGTGAATCCCCTTCCATAAAGACTTCAGGTACCAAGTCCTTTTCCGGGGTTACTTCCCTTCTTTGTTTTTTAATGCCACTAGGACCAGCATGAGAGTCACTGCACACCTGTGGCACTAAATATCTGTCCAGAGAGCTCTGTTTCTGGCATCTCTTTAAAATTTCCCTAAAATGGGACAAGACATTGTCATTGTACATGTTGCCGACACGGCTTGCAACAGCTTTGTTAGGGTGATGTTCCTCCACAAATCTTTCCATCCTACTCCACATTGCACAAATCTGCATTACTACCACCCTCTACCACCATCACAACCACTACCACCCTCTACCACCATCACAACCACTACCACCCTCTACCACCATCATAACCACTACCACCCTCTACCACCATCACAACCACTACCACCCTCTACCACCATCACAACCACTACCACCCTCTACCACCATCACAACCACTACCACCCTCTACCACCATCACAACCACTACCACCCTCTACCACTATCACTACCACCACCACTTTCGTATTTTTCTACAATCTTTTTCTTTAATTCTATCGTGTTTGTCACCTTCTTGACCAAAGGGCTGGCACTAGCTTTCTTTGGGCCCATGGTGGCTTATTTAGCAGTTGCAAGCACTAAAAAGAATGGAATATTACGAAATGTATCGTATGAACGTGTGGGATCATGCTCACTCGCTGATAAACAATGGCACACTGACTGTGGCAGCGTCGGGGCTGCTCGTACGCGTCTGGGACGAACAACTATTTGCGAGTCAAACGACGATTCGCGAGTCAATATTTTGACGAAAAAAATTTATGATTTGCGAAAATTATGACTTTTGATGCTTACGAAAAACGAGGGTCCACTGTAAAGGCATTGGCGCATATATACTACACAAGTAGTGCATCATTAACACCTACACTCTGTATTCTTTGCATGATAAATATACCACACATTGCTCTCAAACACTGCTCTAGCCTGCTGAATAAATGTGCATGGATCACTCAGCACCAGGTATAGAGAAGAGATTATTCTCCATCTGTTAATCATAAGACTTGTGACCTAACTACTCACCTAGTTACCACATCTTCACAATCAGTGCCTTGGATAAACTTATTTCTTTGTCTATGTATGTTCTATTGGCTTGTTTGGCCTTCTCACTAACCTTTAATGTCAGACTAATGCATTTTATGGCAATCACCACAATAAAAAATAAATTATTTCATACTGCACTTTTTTTTTTTTCTTGCATTACACACTTGTCATTTACCTATTCTAAAACAGCTTTAAGCTTACCAGATTTACTACACTGTATAGAGTTAGTACTGGTTCAACATAACTGGAGTGAAAAGTGAATGATTTGAAATAGTGTATAGAATGGAGCCATTGAATATAGCATGGAGCTACCGAATATAACACGGAACTACTGAATATAGCACGGAGCCACTGAATATAGCACGGAGCCACTGAATATAGCACAGAACCACTGAATATAGCATGGAATCACTGAATATAGCATGGAACCACTGAATATAGCATGGAACCACTGAATATAGCATGGAACCACTGAATATAGCATGGAACCACTGAATATAGCATGGAACCACTGAATATAGCATGGAACCACTGAATATAGCATGGAGCCACTGAATATAGCATGGAGCCACTGAATATAGCATGGAACCACTGAATATAGCATGGAGCCACTGAATATAACATGGAACTACTGAATATAGCATGGAGCCACTGAATATAGCATAGAGCCACTGAATATAACATGGAACTACTGAATATAGCATGGAGCCACTGAATAATATGGAGCCACTGAATATAGTATGGAACCACTGAATATAGCATGGAGCCACTGAATATAGCATGGAGCCACTGAATATAGTATGAAACCACTGAATATAGTATGGAACCACTGAATATAGCATGGAGCCACTGAATATAGCATGGAGCCACTGAATATAGTATGGAACCACCCAATTAGTTCGTAGAGATCTATACAGAATTAGGGATGGGATGATATCCAATTTTTTTTACCGATACTGACACCAATACTCAATTTTAGGCCAACACAGCTAGAGCTATGCCATCAATCTTAAACAGTACTCACTAATACTGATACCAATGCTAAAAACATTGGCCAATACTTAGCAACACCAGTACTAATACTGTTTTAGGCCAATACTAATACACCACCAAAATTGGCCAATTACCCACTGATATTGATACTTTGGCACAACCATATATAACAGAATAAAAGCAAGTTATCCATGACAAAATTTTAATATTGTTTTACCACAAAAAGAATTATAAATTACAATACATACATAAACTAAGTAATCAGTTCTGACTTCAAATAGCATACATGTTCATCATAACTTTAACCAGGAAAATTAAAACTCCCTTCCATAAATGATTTATTTTCCAAGTACTACTTACTGAACACATGTTACTCTAAGGTTGTCAGTCATACAAGTACAAAAGGACCCCGTATAGATGAACAGTCTAGGAAAGGATATCAGTATGAACGTTAATATACAGTTTACAATATGATATTGGACATAGGATCACAGGTAGGCAGTGGGCAACTTCTTACACTCATAACCAGTTTATAAAATTTATATTTGACATTTTTAAATATTCCTTTGCATTATCTTCTGGATTTTGTTAGATGTATCATGTATTACATTTGCTGGTAATGAAAGAGTTAAGATTGGAGACAGTTGCCCAGCACTCATAGTGATCTTAATGCCATAATGAGTTAGACTGGGGACCACCTACATCCTTGTGACCCAAACTCACCTTTACAAAATACTATACACACAATCATGACAGTCAGCTGATGCAAATCTAAAATAGGGTGGTCATCAATTTTTATTGTGAAATCAATTTTAAAAAAAAACAGCCGCTGTGACTAATGCTAGGTGCGGCTCAGATCAGCTGACACAGTCACTGGTGAGCTCCCTCAGCATGACAACACCTTGGTGATACTCCACTCCCTCATACACACATCTATCTCTCTACCAAGTTTCATCTTTGGCTATCACCCTTACAAAATTTTCACCTGTGGTATCACCCATAAAAGCTATATACAATAGTGACATTATATGCTATTAAAAAATAACTAACTGACATTTTTAATACCAAGTTTAAACATAAAAGATCTTTCTCAACTATTAATGTAATAAAAATATAAACTATATACCACGTGTTGGGAACTACCGCCAGAATTCAGCTTCTTTCTACAAAACAAATACCATATTTTCCGGCATATAAAGCGCGCCTTTTTTTTTCATAAAAAGTCATGGCAAAAAATCAGCCTGCGCCTTATATGGTCAGAGTCAAGGGTAGGCTTTGGGTTACGCTTTAGCATAAAGTAAGAGGGTAACTAGCCCTTGAATATGATTTACTAATTTACCGTTATGATACTTCTGTCGTGCACCTTATATGCCGGAAAATACGGTAAATAAAAAAAAGTATCAATCTTTAAGGCGAGTGCAGGTAGGTTGTTATTAAGCTGAGTGAGTGACACCAAAGAGTCCCCAGTTGATAATTATCTCAGACAGGATCAGTCACACTCAAGTCAATGGCAGGTCCTTCTATAGGCCTCCCTGTTTTTTGTTGATAAAGATAAGAGTAACGCCTAATAGTGACCTACATGACTTGCTTGTTGATCTCACCACATTTGTACACATACAGCTCTGATAACAGAATCCTGCCAAGTTTAAACAAAATTTCTTATGGATGAAAGTTTCTGTGGTGAAAAGCTCTTGACAGATTCTTAGCACTGCTTGTTGGGGCACTGAAGTGACTGGTGAGTAATCACCTTCAGTGATGAAGAAAAACTAATCACAGTGACTGAAAAATATGAATATTGGATTACCTGAGAGCTCCTGGTTTCTAGTGTTTCAAATAAGCCTCAAATTTTGAGTGAGTGACGCATATAGGAGTATAGTAACGTGACAGCAGTTTCTACATCAGATTACAGTACTACAATGTTATTGGAATCCAGAAGCTTTTAAATTAAGGGCAAAAAAAATGGTAGTTTATTATCCTTTAAAAATATTAATTAAATAATATGAATAAAGAGAATAAAATATACTTGGCACGCTTGATCAATGGAAAACTCTCCCCAGAGATACCCTGGCTAAATCTAAAGGTTCGGATTGGACTGGAACAGACATTATAAAACAGTTGTGCAGTACAACACATAATAAGGTGACTGCTAGTTAGTTAGTTGGTTAGTTGAGAGTAATACATAGAATGAACCTCGGGCCAGCACAGTATCTACCACACCTCTCACAACACATGCAACACCATTCAACACTTGGGCTCATATACTTACTTACTCATAACCTAGGAAAAAACAATATAATTAGTGTGTGTGTGTGTGTGTATATGTGTACAGGCGTGTGTGTATGTACAGGCGTGTGTGTGTATGTGTTCAGGTGCGTGTGTATGTGTGCAGGCGTGTGTGTATAGGTGTATGTGTACAAGCGTGTGTGTACAGGCCTGTGTGTGTGTGTACAGGCCTGTGTAAGTGGGTACAGGCCTGTGTAAGTGTGTACAGGCCTGTGTAAGTGTGTACAGGCCTGTGTAAGTGTGTACAGGCCTGTGTAAGTGTGTACAGGCCTGTGTAAGTGTGTACAGGCCTGTGTAAGTGTGTACAGGCCTGTGTAAGTGTGTACAGGCCTGTGTGTGTACAGGCCTGTGTAAGTGTGTACAGGCCTGTGTAAGTGTGTACAGGCCTGTATGAATGCATACAAGTTTTTGTGTGTGCACATGAGCAATTGTATACACTTGCCAAAGGCCACCTTTTCACCATGTTTTGGTCTGTACTGTATGTAACCTTTTATATACAGTTAGACAAAATAATTAATTATCAGTTTTAGAAATATAGTCGGTACCAGTAAATTTTAGTTAAGTGATGTCTGAGTGAGCAACATCTTATTTTGTCTATTATAATAATAATAATAATAATGGCAAAAATAATTAATAATAATAATAATGACAATAAAATAATAATAATAACAGTGTGTTTGCAACCTCAGATAGTGGACACTATATCTTACATACCATAAATATTTGGTTATCTCCTTTGTTTATATTTAAGTAGATCACTGTCCATCAGTGAGTGCATTCAATAAGTCTTGATGGTGGGACAGACTTCTTTTAACTTGCTAGTGGGAGAGAGACTTCCAAGCCCAGTGGTGGGAGGCACATACACACACCTCGATGTGCAGTGGTAGGAGGCACATACACACACCCTGGCGTAGTGGTGGGAGGCACATACATATACCTCGATATGTAGTAGTGGGAAGCACATACACACACCCTGAAGTGTAGTTGTGGGAGGCGCACATACTTCGAAGACTGGTAGTGGTGGGCATCACACATACACACACACATACACTCGCATCTCAAAGACTGGTGATGGTGAGAGGCTGGTAAGTAAGACACATAGGCAACATTTAGGCATCTTTATTCCAAAACGTTTCGCCTACACAGTAGGCTTCTTCAGTCGAATACAGAACTCAACTAAAGAAGCCTACTGTGTAGGCGAAATGTTTCGGAATAAAGATGCCTAAATGTTGCCTACCTGTCTTACTTACCAACTTGTCAGTATTGTATGCCATTTTGATATTCACTCTGTCAGACACTGAAACACAATGGCATCCTGGTACAGAAGAGAAATCACCTTGGACAACTTTTTCAAGAGAGAATGGTTGGATCTGAGAGGGACGTGACCTCTCAGTGATTACATTCATTCTTCTACTACTCTACACCTCTCCTGCCGACAGTATGCAAGTCTCCACCCTGTTGTTGGTTCTTCACATTGTTTCCAACTATGAAGCAGAATTCTTCTGTAGGCTGAGGGACTGACAACCTCAAATCTACATCTTCAAGGGTGATGGACTGATTACATCGTCTTCACCTACTTTCTGTACTCGACTGAAGAAGCCTACTGTGTAGGTGAAATGTTTTGGAATAAAGATGCCTAAATGTTGCCTATGTGTCTTACTTACCAACTTGTCAGTATTGTATGCCATTTTGATATTCATGGTGGGAGGCACACACCTCAAAGTGGTAGTGATAATGGGAGGAGCAACATCATGCACACACACATGCACACACATGCACACACCTCCAAGTGTGTTGGTGGGAGGCATACACACTTCCAAGTTCACTTCTAGCAGCTTATGGTTGAACATTAAGAGTTGCACAGCCATACTTCCTCCCATGGGAATAAATGCATAATTTCTGTCTGTGGGTCACTTCTCAATCACCAATGATCTCTACTTGAAACTCTTAACAGCAAATACACTAAAAACATAACTGTATCTCTTAAAAGAAAAGAAAATAATGGGAGGAAGCTTTTTATGATGTAATTAAATATACACAATCTAAACTCAAAACAATGTTGCACTACTAAAATTCATCAACTGATTATCCAATCCAATTATAAAAATATATTGAAACCCCTTTACACTGCATCTAAAGCAAATATCCACCAATAAAATAATCCAGCTTAAGATCTCTAGTACCACTGATGCTAAGTTTAATTTCCAACAGAACAAGTCGAGTGTTAAACCTTTCGTCGGACAGACCATTCGTCCCGTGATGAGGAAAGATTTTTCTTCCGTCCAACCTGTTACTGCAGATGGAGCATGTAGAGTGCAGCAATATCAGGACATTGTGAGACAGCTAACCATGGGTCAATGCTGAGCTGTTTATTTGTGGCTCCAGATCATTAATTTACTGTTATTGCTTGTGTGTTTACTTTTCTGACATTCCCATCCCACTTTGAATCTTTTCCCTTTTTTATTTATTCATAAAACTAATGCAAGAATGTGAGTTTGATTATCCTAAGAGTAAATAAAGCACATAACATATTAAAAGAAGTTATTCTTTTCATCTTCACATCCCAATTTGTTTCTATTACAAATGAGCACAAATACCCGATCCAAAGCCACAATTACATTAAATATTCTCAAATAAGAAAGTTCCTTATATAAAACTAGCTAGGTTATCTAGGCCATCAGAGTATATCACTCAAGCCAGGTAGATGGACCACAAAACTAGTGAAGCAAGGCAAGCCTGGTCCACTATGAGAGAAGTTAAGCTAGGAGAGCCCAGGAACAATACTAACCAACCCCCACTTAGTGTACATGATGTGGACACCAATACTAGACATACCTGTGACCAATTTCAAGGGTTGTTTTACCCTCATAGCCTAGCCAGAGGCCAGACTTCTTGTTGACAGCCTGATCAACCAGGCTGTTGCTGCCAGCAGCCCACAAGCCTACATAATCATCACACCCTGGCTGATCTTGGACAGTGTCAATCTAGGCCCATAGTGCCAGACATGCCGTGCATGGTACCGGAGTCCAGCAGTGCGGCCTCTACCTAAGGTAAGAGATAAGCCAGGCAACCCTAGCACAACAAGCAATCCTCTTGTCAACGTAACTACTACTGTGCTCGTTAAAAATGATAAATGAAGGTGTTGACTATTTATATAATATAGAAAGTAATATCAAATATTTAAAAAAAAAACTTGCACAATCTCACAAAATATTTTGTTTCTAACCTTTAAGTCATAAAATATATATGACTGGTCAAGAGCATCACATTCAAAGAGTAAAATATTACATTAAGGCAGGAATTTCCCTCAATAAGACCCATTCTCTAACACCATATATTGCAAATGCCTATTAAGGAAAGAAAGAACTTTATATTAAAATAAATCACACTCAAATTAGTGTTGAAATAAACCACAGTTTTATACTGGAGATAAAATAGTATCCTTGGGTAATTATCCATTAATTTTACTTTATTGCATAATGAACAGGATCTTTAGTCCTAAATGATGAGGATGATGATGATGACAATGATAAAGCTGAAAAAAAAATCATAAGCAAGGTCCACTTTTTCTTCAAACATAAATACTACTAAGAATAAATTGAATTCCCATATTACATTTTTTTTAAATAAAAAAATTATTTACTACTTTAAAATATGAGTAAATAAGACTGAAACAATAAATAGGATTAAGATGGTGCTCTTGATCTCAAATAAAGTACAATGCTTAAAAAAAAAAATTGCACCCTGTATAGCCCCTCTTAGGAACCCAAGAATTTACTAAAATCACAAAAAAAATCAGTATGAAAATTTGGTACAGAAATGTGCATTTTGTGGAACTAATTTTTATTTTTAAAAAGCCGATCAAGAGATCTCTAAGCAAAATGAAATAAAATGAAGAATTATAACAGAAATGTTTGTTTAATGGTACTAATTTTTATTTTTAAAAAGCTGATCAAGAGATCTCTCAGAAAAATGAAATAAAAACACAATAAAGAAGAATTATAAAAACAACACATCTCCAATATAAAAAGTGGCCCCAAAGGAAAGTATTGTAGCTCAAACTTTAGAACACATCCCTCACATCTCAGTTTCCAAATTAAAGTTTTACCGAACAAACCTAAAATAAGCCTATTTTCCTACCCTGTTTTTTGAGCTTGCAAGAAGCCAGAAAGACTGGCACATGAATGACCTGTGAACTCTTTACTGATGAAGTGAAAACTAAGAAAAACGTGATATTAACAACTGAACTTTACCTCATGGGTCAGTTGCTACAATAAACAGCATCAAAATGCTTGTGTTGATATGATGTTATTGTTAACTCTTTGGGTCCCAAAATAGTGCAATGCATTCATAATTAAGGCTTTGGTTAACCAGAATCTTGTTTATTCCTATTAATAAATGCTCATATTTTCCAAGGAATAATTTATCATGATATAAATGATAAATTAAAAATAAAATAACTGAACAATCAAGATCCTATATAACCAATTCCATTATATTTAAGAAAATGAAGTTAACATGCATCCCAAATATAGCTCCCTCAAAATATTGGAGGATAGGGAATTTGAGGGAAGAGAATTTTGATATTTATAATAAATAAAAAAAAAAATTCTGAACTCATTTTGTCCTAATATGGTCCCCTACATGGTAGGGGTTGGGATGCTATTAGTTCCCTCATCCCTGCCATACACAGTAGTGGTACGGTGGGTGTGGTGGTGTTGGGATGTACCATCGACATCGTTTTCATCTTCCAGTTGGCTCTTGGGGTGGGGACATGGATCCCCTCCCTGCTCCAGTTGATACTCTGGGAGAGGAATGTGTTTAGGCATAGATCTCCTTATCATTGGGAGAGTAGGACGAGGTGAGTGGCATGCGCTTGGGCTCATCCAGGGGATATGACCCTTCGTCCTTCTTCCTCATACGGTAAACAATGAACATCACCAGCAAGATGGCACACAGGAGCCCCACAACTGCACCGCCAATAAATGCTGTTGGTAAAAATTCCTCTGTAGCATTCACATTATAGTACAGGAATCATTTGTACATGCAACATAACATACAATATAAAACAGAGCAATAAGCATACAGTATTCGTGCAATACCTGTACATACTTACTGTATGCAGTATAGCATATACAAAATAGTATTTTATAATGTTTTCATAAATATACTGTATAATATAATTTTTTTTAAACATTTACAGTGGACCCCCGAGTAACGAGCACCCCAGAAATCGTACAATTATGTAAGTATAATATTGTAAGTGCTTTGGTAAGTGTATTTTTGGGGGTCTGAAATGGACTAACATACTTGACATTATTTCTTAAGGGAGTAAATTCGTTCGGTAATGGCACTTGAGCAGGCTTCTGGAATGAATTTTGCTCGTTACTCGGGGGTCCACTGTACTAATTTTTCACCAAGACAGGGATGACTCAAAAGAAAAAAAAAAATCATGACTTGCATAGACAAAATATCATGATCACTGATGATCCCCAAAATATTACATCCACACCCAATGTACCTCCCACCTGTCTGACTTTTTTGGGTTATCCTAGGTAAGTAACACTATGTATGATAACTGTACTTATATGAACCTGTGCCTAAATAAACTTACACCTAACTGATTTCCCCTGAATCCCTTCAAGAATATTTTCAAGCTCACACTCCCACAGAATCTTGAATAAAAAATGACCTCCACTCCGATTTAACACGGTCACAAATACCTGCTTCATGCAAGCCCTACCTCCTAAACCCTTCTTCCAATTCTTCCTGGGATATCCTCTACACCAGATTAACGTTCCTTCTTAATCAACGAGTCTTTGTACATGCACAAACCATTTTAATAAAACCTATTCCATTCTTACAATTGTTGCATACAGTGGACCCCCGAGTTTCGTAAAAACTTCACTCCTGAAGTCTGCTCAAGTGCCATTACCGAACGAATTTACTCCCTTAAGGAAAAATTTCACGTAGGTTAGTCTATTTCAGACCCCCAAAAATACACTTCCACAAGAACTTACAAAATTATACTTACATAATTGCACGATTTCCGGGGTATTCGTTAACCGAGGGTCCACTGTATTGCTGAACAGGCTTTCATTGGGATAATGTTTTGCTCTGTGTAGAGCTTCATAAATCCTGGTCACAGACCGGGCTGCAGGGGCATTGACCCCTGGAACTCTCTCCAGGTAAACTCCAGGTAAACCAAAATGTCCCAATAAAAGCTAGCTTTGCAACATATATTTACCCTGCATACTCAACATACTGTAAATTCTAAAAAAAAATAAAAATAAATGTTGACTTTAACATATAATGAAAATTATTCGATAATTTCCAAGCAATTTAGACACTGAATAAAATCTGGCCTTTAACCCTTTCAGGGTCGAGACCTCGATTCTTAAACTCTCTCTCAGGGTCGAAACATTTTCGGAAAAAAAAAATTATTTTTTCTTATGAAATGATAGAGCATCTTTTTCCGATCATAACGCCACCAAAAGTATGAAATTTTGTGAAAAACTAACGGAATTATGCTCTCTCAAAGTTAGCGGTATCGAAGATATTTACGCATCGGCGATTTCGCCCACTTTGAGCCCTATTTTCGGCCAATTTCAATGTCTCAGTCTACGAAAATCATAGCTATTATTGTAGAATTCCATTTGTTCTATCGATTGAGTACAAAAAACCACCAATTTACCGATTTCAACTACCCAATAAAGCGGTCAGAAATTGGCAATATTGCCAATTTCACACAAATTTCAAAAGATGCCAATTTCAAAATAGGGTCCAGAATAAACAAGACAGACATTCCTGGCACTAAAATAACATTTTATCTGTTCATTAGTCACGTCTCCAGGCTCCTATTGCATTACTTTTGCTATCCATTTTGAATTTTTATTCTCACAAAATATTGAAGATTTTCTGTTATGTATACTACTGCATCATTGCAAAAACGGTATAAATAATATCAGCGCACTTGTGCAAGAATATTAGACTACCCAGTTGATGTGTATTGGACGCATGGCGTGATTTGTTTACTCTTGAACATAGGTAAAAATCGAACATTTTCGCTACTTTGCGCTCAGTTTCAAGGTACTTGTCATCGTGAAACCAGTCAAAATTATCTCTACTTCTGTAATATATCATCCATTCTATCAAATGAGATTAAGAAAACGAGAATACAAGCATAAATACCATACGAAAATAGACTGCAAAGTCGCTGTTTTAAACCAAAAACACGGTCAGAGTTTTTCCTCATTATGCAGTGTGTGGTGCAGGATTTTTTTTATACTGCGCACATTGACCGCACAGACCCATTCTCTCACATCTAGGCCTACCAGCCTGTTTCTGCTTGATTTGAGGGCTCTAGAATTTAGGCATACTAGTACGTCAAACGCCCTGGTGCGTAAGCCGTACTAGTACATCAAAAACCCTGAAAGGGTTAAAGATCTTTTTTTTGTTTGTTTTTTTCAACAAGTCGGCCGTCTCCCACCGAGGAAAGGTGACCAAAAAAGAAAGAAAATCCCCTAAAAGAAAAATACTTTCATCATAATTCAACACTTTCACCTCACTCATACATAATCACTGTCTTTGCAGAGGCACTCAGATATGACAGCTGAGAATAAGTCCCTCCCAGCTGTCACTATCCCAGACCCCTTCTTTAAAGTGCAGGCACTGAACTTATGCATTATAAAAATGTTGCTAACTAGAGACTTGCCAAGCTCCACATTTGGGCATGTTATTACCAGCAAGCAATCAAACATGGCGTATTACAGCCCAACTTATAAGGAACTGCCTGGAGGAATTTGTCATGTTCCTTCTTTAAGAGAGTAAGGGATCTGGATCCTCTACACTTACATCAATTCTTTATTCATGACAGTCTTTTTATAACAACCACAAGGAAAAGGATAGGCTAGATAACTGGACTCTTCAAAACAAGATATCAAGCCAATGATGATGATACCCTTTTAAGTCACTTATTTTCTCTAGGCTAGAATATTGCTGTAGGCTAACAGCCCCTTTAAAGGAAGGCATAATTGCAGATCTGGAGAATGTACAGAAAACTTCACTGCCCCTATATATTCAGTCAAGCACCTAAATCATTGGTAACACTCTAAGTCCCTCAAATTGTACTCCTTGGAATTTAGGCACAAAAGATGCATAATTTACAGTAGTGCATTTATGGAAGAAACAGTCCCAAATCTCCCCACCAAAATTGCTCCCTGTAAAAGCAAGAGGCTCAGCAGACAGTGCAGAGATACTCCCAATGAAAAGCAGAGATGCAATGAGTATACTAAAATATAACTCAATAAGTAACTGTAAAGGAGCAAAGACTTTTCAACATCTTCCCTTCATATGTAAGAGGAATTACTAACAGACCCCTAGCTGTCTTGTAGAGGAAACTTGACAAGTTCCTCAAGTCAGTTCCTGATCAGCCTGTCTGTAGTGCATATGCTACACTACACACAGCTACAACAGCCTGGTTGCATAGGCCATCAACCAGAAGTAGTTTGGAACCAGGCCATGGGGCACTGATCCCCTGAAATTGTCTTCTGGTAACCCATGTTTTTCAGCGAGTATATTTTGCACTGTCTACCAAGCTTTCCTCTCTTAAAAGGAGTAATTTCAATGTGCAGATTCGAAACTAGTCCTAGTATTTTCCAGGCAAAAATAATTATGTATCTTTCATGACGCCACTGAAGGAAGTACAGTTTGAGGGAGACAAGGTATCCCCAATAATTTTGATTGAATCGATATGAACAGTGAGAGCTCTGCATTTTCCAGACCTGCAATGTCAATGCTATAGGTTTTAATTTTATAGTTTATAATATAGCTTCAATTTAGTATCCAATTTCATTGCAGTTTGATAATATAAATGTTTAAACAGTGGGTTCAGAGCACTTGATGATACAGCTCCTGGATACTGAAAGAGTGCTTTTAACCATATATGTACGTTGGACACTACATACATGTATATGTATTATAATTTCAGAGTAAACTATATATAACAGGATTTGAAAAGGCTGAGGAAGGAGAGAAAGATTTTCACTATACAGTAAAATATGTACTGTAATGGTAAATTTCAGTGCATGTTCTATTTTGAGTAGAGTATGTATAGTACATTTCTCGCACAACCTACCAGCCAAGATGCCAGGCTGAGCAAAGATTGACACCTGCCGCTCATCTGTCTTGGTGGTGTGGATCTGGATGGGGCTGTCCATGTTGTTGTCAGTGAGGGTCGGTGGCGGAGTAGTCGGTGGCAGTTCTTCCACTGTGGGCTTCTCTTCAATAGTGATCTGTTGAAATAATATTTATCATTATAAGAATTTTAGAAATACTGTGCATCTCAATTATGCAGCATAGTAAATTATAATGAGTATAAGAAATGCTTAAGAGTGTGTGCATATATTGCTGGTGCATAGTTGCACCTCTGCCTTTCTTAACGTAATTTAAAGGGATGGAATATGCAAGAGGCAAAATTCATTAGCTCAAGTAAGAACAAAGAGCTTTTAAAAAAATTGAGAGGGTTAATTTAGCATGGACAAACACACAGAGAGAACAATGGCAGTTGCTGAGCTGCCTCACACACAACACAGGGACTACTGACATAGAGTACTAGAGAAGGAGTTTGTACTTAGGCTCATCCATAAAACCAGTGCTATGGTATAACTACCATATTACCAGCTTAGTGCTTCCTCATGAATATAAGAATAATAATTCAGTTATATTATGATATACAGTACAAGTACTATTTTTCTCAGTCTCTCATCTCGGTGACTCTGAGTGCACCAACAACCATGAAAAAATTAATTTATATAACCATTTTAGGTACAATACATACATATATTGTTTTAACAACAGTATATACACCTCACTACATCAATCTAAAATTACATTTTCTTTCATAGCATTACAAGATCTAAAAGAAAGTTAGGCATTTTTAGAGGTCTCAAGAAAGTAACCCTATTTTCTACATACATATTCTCCATTTTGATTAACACGATTTTGAGTAATACATGATTTTTAGGAACGTAACTATCAAGTTCATCGAAGGTCAACTGTAGTGGACTGCTGAACACTGATTCGTGCTGATCTTTCAAGATTTTGCTCACTTCTCTTTCATAATCATTGTATGAACGCTTTGTGAGTAATGGTCCAATTCTACAGATGGTTCTTCACTTGGTTTTTCCATACACAGTGGACCACCGGTTAACGAAATTAATCCGTTCCAGAAACACTGCTTTGGTGTACAGTTTCTTGAAGTTTTCAATGACCTGCTGGTCCATGGGCTGGATGAGAGGAGTGGTGTTAGGAGGCAAGAACTTCACTCTGATGAAATTTAAGTTGTCAGGCAACAACTCTTCCAAGTTGTGAGGATGAGCAGGAGCATTGTCCAGTACCAGGAGGCACTTGAGTCCCAATTTCTTTTCCAGGAGGTATTTCTTCACACTAGGGCCAAACACTCCAGTCAACCATTCCTTGAAAATCTCAGTATTGACCCATGCCTTGGTGTTAGCCTTCCAATGCACACACAATTTATTCTTGTCAACACTGTTTCTTGAAGGGTCTGGGATTTTCTGAGTGATACACCAGTAAAGGCTTCACTTTAAAATCACCACTGGCATTGGCACACATCATAAGAGTTAGCCTGTCTTTCATAGGCTTGTGTCCTGGCTGTGCCTTTTCCTCCTGAGTAATGAAGGTCCTGTTGGGCATTTTCTTCCAAAACAGGCCTGTTTCATCACAATTAAACACTTGTTGGGGTTCGAATTTTTCAGTGTCTATGAACCCCTGGAATTCCTGCACAAATTTTTCAGCTGCACGTTTGTCTGAGCTGGCTGCCTCACCATGCCTCACAACACTGTGTATGCCACTACGTTTCTTAAACCTGTCAAACCAGCCTTTGCTGGCTTTAAAATCACTCGCCTCACCACTGGTTGCAGGCATTGTCTTGACAAGATCTGCGTGCAACTTCCTTGCCTTTTCACAAATTATAGCCATGGAAATACTATCACCCGCTATCTGTTTTTCATTGATCCACACCATCAGTAACTTCTCAACCTCATCCACTGTTTTCGATCTTTGTTTCGTTAACAAAACAACCCCTTTTGCAACATTAGCTTCCTTGATCTCATTTCTCTTTGCCAGGATAGTGCCAATAGTAGATGCACTTTTCTTGTACATCCTGGCAAGATCACTCAGACGTACGCCACTCTCATATTTTTCAACAATCTCCTCCTTCAGTTCGATGGTGTTCCTCACTCTCTTTACCACTGGGGTGCCACTAGGAAGCTTCTTTGGACCCATGGTGACTTATTTCAGTGACAATCACTAAACCACCAAAAAAGACACCAAATGTATTGTGAATGTTTGAAAGAGCGTGCTGGGTAATGTTCTCTCAATGGTAAACAACGCTACACTGGCGTCTTGCGCAGGTGCAGGCCAGACACGGAACAGGCGGACAGGTCTAATACGTTTCGCTATCCGAGCTTTTTTCGCTATTCGATAGCGAAAAAAGCTTTCAGTAACCGATTTTTCGTTAACTAAACCTTTCGTTGCGGGGTCCACTGTATGTAGAAATATTTAGTTTTGTAATTTTTTGGGAAGGCTTTTTGTTCATTTGTGCTTCTTCTGTCTGGAATGAATGCACAAGTTTCTGCTCTATATAGGTAATCTCTCATTCTCTTATTTCATATATTTTTCTACTTTATTTTTCGCATCTGGATCATCTTGTAGGCTTTCTCAGTGGAACATAATTCTTATATATTTTATATGGGAAAGTGGAACAGAATTCTTCCTCTGTAAGCCATGCATGTCATAAGAGGCGACTAAAATGCCGGGAGCAGGGGGCTAGTAACCCTTCTTCTGTATAAATTATACTAAATTGTTTTTTTCTTTTTAGGTCACCCTGCCTTGGTGGGATATGGCTGGTTTGATGAAAAAATAATTATATGCTTCAAATTTAACTTTTTCCATCCATGATGTGGGTTTAAGGTGCTCAGGGTTGTTTCCCTAAGGAATGTCTCTTTTTTTTTTTGTCTTGTCCCAGTCAATTCTCCGACTGTTGAAGTCATACTTGCTTTGTAGGGACGAAAGGCCTGGTCACAGACTAGGGCGCAGGGTCATTGACCCTCAAAACCCTCTCCAGGTATGGGACATTAACAAAATTTTTGACGATATCAATACAGTAGACCTCCGAGTTACGAGCATAATTCATTCCAGAAGGCTGCTCAAGTGCCATTACGAACAATTTTCTCCTTAAGGAATAATGTCAAGTAGGTTAGTCCATTTCAGACCCCAAAAATACACTTACAAAAGCATTTACAATATTACACTTACATAATTGTACGATTTCCGAGGTGCTCGTAACTCGGGGTCCACTGTACTCAGTTTTAGGCAGATGCCAATACTGATACCATCAAAATAAGCCAATACCCACCAATATCAATGTCTATACAGTACTCAATTTTAGGCCAATACCTAAACTATCAAAATTAGCCAATACCACCAATATACGAGCCTGGCCCATGGCCGGGTTCAGAGTAGTGAGACACTAAACTCCTCAAAGGTATATCAAAGGTAATATCGATACTTTAGAACACTCCTATGTACTTGTTTGTACAGGGTAATTCTATGAGGTTGTGAAGTGAGTACTACTCATAGTATTCAAGTTTGCTACATCCTTGATTAGCTCATGAAGATCAAGTCAAGAGTATTCTAATAGCCAGTAGATTCTGTTAACTTTTGGTTCCAGGTGAAGTGTTTCTTTCATAAGAGTCCTACTACTACTTCCTGTGACATTTACACTCTCACATCTATAAACCTTGTATTTTACTTTTATTTTACTCATGTCACTGTCTACAGCATTCCTTGCATTTGCTTTTGTGAAAAGCCACTAATATACATAGATAATGTTAAAAGTTGGACCGAAATGTTGCCATAAGCTGTACGTATAAACAATTTTAATCGATAGACTTAGTGGCTTAATCTTCTGTTAAAAAACCTCGATAAAAATTCAGACATAATTTAGAATAGTTTGAGTTAGACTTTTTTACTAGTTTTTGGCACCTCCTACCACTTATTCTTATTTCATTTAGATTTAGATTTTACCACCTGCCTTTTCCCTCTACCTTCATTACCACAGACATGAAACATGTTCACTTACCTCTCGCTCACTTCCTCTATATCGTTCTTAATATTTTCGTGATAATGTCCTCGTCTTCGTCCTTCTCGTACCAGAGTCACTTTCTGGGTCAATGTACACTGCAATGAACACAAGAACATTACCAAAACAAAATAAACAAAATTACACTAACACTAAATTTATGAGGTATGATGTGAGACTGTTATGGGGACTGGTCTGTGCCTGGGTTCCAGGAGACTGATCTGTGGGACTGGTCTGTGACTGGGCAGTGGAAGACTCGTCTGTGGGAGATTGGTCTGTGACTGGACTGTGGGAGACTGGGCTGTGGGAGACTGGGCTGTGGGAGACTGGGCTGTGGGAGACTGGGCTGTGGGAGACTGGGCTGTGGAGACTGGGCTGTGGAGACTGGGCTGTGGGAGACTGGTCTGTCGGAGACTGGGCTGTGGGAGACTGGGCTGTGGGAGACTGGGCTGTGGGAGACTGGGCTGTGGGAGACTGGGCTGTGGGAGACTGGTCTGTGGGAGACTGGTCTGTGGGAGACTGGTCTGTGGGAGACTGGTCTGTGGGAGACTGGTCTGTGGGAGACTGGTCTGTGGAGACTGGTCTGTGATTGGGCCTCAGGAGACATGATCCTCAGAACCATTAACACATGTATAAGCGATAAATATATAACAAAAATGTTATCATATACCCATCATGTGGATGGTAATCACTAAATTATGGATGGTAGTTACCACATACAATCATGAGGGTGATATACTTTCCACATATGTACATACTTGTGATTGGTTTTGAGTTTTTTCCTACTCCCTGGCCTGAGGCTAGCTTTTTAAATATTATACATTACTTGCCTGGTCAACCAGGCTATTGCTGTTGGCAGCCCATTAGCCCACATATCCATCACAGCCTGGTTGACCCAGCACCTGGCAGAGGTAGTGATCCAGTTTCCTCTTGAAGACTTGCACACTTGTTCCAGCAGTATGTATTTCTGATACAGGTGGGCCCCACTTTACAGCATTTCACTTTACAGCATTTCGCCAATGCAACAGTTTTCAATTATACCCATTCTTCATTTATTCAGACTTCCTACAATAAATATATTCACCATTCACTAAAAGCTAAGGACGAAAATATGTTAAAGGAAATGTGTGTAATGTATATGTACTTTTTAGACCTAGCTCAACTGCTCACTTAATATATGATAGTGTAAACATGTTATCAGGCTTTTATATGCATTTGAAAGTGAAAAAAAAACACCACCAGGGATCCGTTTCACTTTACAGCAGTAGCCCGAACCTAACCTGCTGTATAAGTGGGGCCCTCCTGTATCTGATGGTAGCAACTTGAATAGTCTTGGTAACCATGAATGTTTCTGCCCAAGGTGCCACCGCTTTTTCACTATGTATATTTTACACTTAAACCTGTATCTCTCACTCCGGTACATTATTACAGTAGTGTGTAGGTATGAAACTATGCCCATAAGTATTTTCCAGGTATATATTATCATGCATCTCTCTTTCCTCCACTCCACAGTACATATTCGGTACTATGAGGGGGGTTTCCAATATATTAACTGCTTTATTGGCCCTGTGTGGATAGTATATGACCCCTGCATCTGTCGCTGCTCTGATCTCTCTCCTTTCCAGAGTTAGACAGTCATAAACAAAGCACAGTATATTTCAGTAGTAAACAGAGTACATATCCCGCAGAATACATATTTCAGGCATAGAGTACACATTTCACTCATAATGAGTACATGTTTCAGTCATAAACAAAGTACATACAGTATTTCTGTCATAAACAGATTATACATATTTTACAGTCATAAACTGAATACATATTTCAGTCAAACGACAACATTGTTGACTTTCAACATATGGGAAACGTATGACACTCACCTACAGAGTACATACATATATAAATAACAAGGTATATATATTATTCGAGAACAGAGTACCCAACTCATTCAACAGCAAAAAAAATTGTCACAAGAGCCAAGAAGAGAGCCACATTGCAGAATTAACTCTTACTTAATTAGTTTCGCTCTGCACAGAGCTCTTGATTACCAGAAATTACAACTACCCTCCTGAGTTTACAACAGTTTACAAGAGTTTACAACAGTAATTAGTAATACTACTATAATAATAATAATATCTTTATTTACTACAAGTACAAGGTATACAGACCTAGCTGACATCACTGACATACTACTATATAGAAAGTCCCTTGTTATGCTGAGCATTTCGGGCAGATTAGGTCAGCGTCCCAGGATGCGACTCACACCAGTCGACTAACACCCAGGTACCCATTTTACTGATGGGGAACATACACAACAGGTGTAAAGAAACACGCCCAATGTTTCTGCCCTGGCTGGGAATCGAACCCAGACCCTCGCCGTGTGAAGCGAGAGCTTTAGCCACCAGACCACCAGAGCCAGTCCTATGACTATTTCCGATGTCAGAAATGCTCTAAATAACTATGCAACATGCTCTCAAGTGTCACCCATTTCTGTATAAGCTAAGTATCCAAACACCGGGCTGTGGTTCGTACGTTGGTTTGCGTGCGGCCAGCAGTAACAACCTGGTTGATCAGGCCCTGATCCACCTCGAGGCCTGGTCATGGTCCGGGCCGCGAGGGCGTTGACCCCTGGAACACCCTCCAGGTATACCGCATAGAGCCAGTAAAGCCTTTAAATTGCTGGGAACGCCTCAAAGACTTAAATATGTACTCACTGGAACGGATAGATAAATATAATATTTAAGTAATCGAGTGCCTGGTCCAAATCTACACACAGCCAATAACAACATATTGGAGCGAGAGATGTGGAAGTGCAAAATAAACCCAGTGAAAAGCAGGGGTGCGGTGGGTTCAATACGGGAACACTGTATCAACATCTATAGCCCCAGATTATTAAACATCTTATCAGAAGATATCAGAAACACTGCTGGAACAAATGTATAAATCTGCAAGAGGAAACTGGACAATTATCTTCACCAGGTGCCAGATCAACCAGGCTGTGATAGATATGATGGGCAGCGGGCCACCAGCAGTAACAGCCTGGTTGACCAGGCAAGCACCAGACGAGCCTGGCCCATGGACGGGCTCCGGGAGTAGAAACTCTAGAAACTCATCAAAGGTATATTAAAGGTATACCTCACTGATTGATCACGATGACAGACCGACTAGAAGAATACGGAGGACGATTCCAAGACTCGGTCAACATTGAATAAGAGACTCAAGTTGCAGACGATAAAAGTTCCAAAGTTGTCTCGGTACAAGACTGTCGTGTTTTCTTTAATACTGACGACTCGTACGCAACTCGTATCCACCAGCTGAACAAACTGCAGGGTGCTAGATAATACACTAGGGAAATACACATCGAACTCTCTTTCTTCAGGGGAACACACCTCATCACGTCAGTGGCTTGCACACGACTGCTATGAACTGCCTTCACGAACCTAAATAAAGGATTTTATTCATGACGCTGTACGCCAATTTTAAGCACATCGTCAGTATGGAGCCAGTACCTGCTAGTCCAGAAGCTGAAGGACATGAGCTACGAGGAAAGGAGGATCTGAACCTCATGTCACTGGATGAGCGTAGGATCAGGGTGGATAAACCATACCACGGGTGAAGATAGAACTCGCAGTTAGTCATAAAACTCCAAACCGACGCATTAGCCACTTGGCCAGCTGCCTACAATAAGATTCATACTGCTCTGTGCTGACAGCCCCGTTCAGGGCAGGAGAAATATCAGAGCTGGAACAAATTCAGAGATCGTTTACGGCTCACATTGAGCCATTGAAACATCTAAATTATTGGGAACGCCTTCAAGTCTTGAACATGTACTCATTGGAGCGGAGGAGAGAGAGATACATGATAATATATACATGGAAAGTACTTGAGGGCCTGGTCCCAAATCTGCACACTGCCACAACAACAGATATGGGAGAAAGTGTAAAATAAACCCAGTGAGGAGCAGGGGTGCGGTGGGGACAATACGGGAGCACTGTATTAACATCCGGGGTCCCAGACTATTCAACATCTTAACAGAAGATATCCGAAACATCGCTGGAACCAGTGTAGAAGCCTTCAAGAGGAAACTGGACAAGTATCTTCACCGGGTGCCAGATCAACCAGGCTGTGGTGGATATGTGGGGCAGCGGGCCTCCAGCAGCAACAGCCTGGTTGACCAGGCAAGCACCAGACGAGCCTTTACATGGCCGGGCTCAGAAAGTAGATAAACTCTCGAAACTCTTCAAAGGTATAAAGGTATCCAACTAGGTATATTTCTACACCATAGGAAGGTTAACTTAGGCAACACTGACCACAAATGCAAGTGTTTACAGACGAATCTCCCGCTAGACAAGAACTGACTCCAGAGGAACAAGTAAAGAAAACCAAACACCCGAAATGCACTGTATACTAGTGGCTTTCTTTGGTGCTCAATAATATTTTATTACATGTAAACTACACTTTGTAATGCTGCAAAAATAAAGTTTTTTGTTTTGTTTGCTTGATGAACCACTGGGAGTTTAGAGATTTCTCGTTCGGGATAAGTGTTGTTTGTTTCAGTAGAAAATTTGTACTTTTCAGTATAGTTGTTCTTTTCGGTATAATAGCTGTTATTTTTCAGTTTAAGTGTTGTACTCACCTATATGTCCTAGCACCGTCTTTCAACTTGCAGCTTGTTAGATTCTCTCCCTCCTAACTTCGTGGGCGTTATCGTACTCCTTCTTAAAGCTATGCATGAAGCCTCGTTCACAGAGATCATTCTACTTTCTGACCACCCTGAGACTGATGAAATACTTCCCGATATGCCTGTGGTACATCTATGTCTTTAATTATCTGCTATGTCCCCGAGTTCCCGCTTCTCAAACAGCTTGTCCCTGTCTACTTTAACAATTCCCCTGAGTTCTTCTATCCTTCAATCTCGTTATATTAAATTCCATTAGCCTCTCCTCACAGCTCATACCCGTGGTATGGTTTATCTACCCTGATCCTACGCTCAACCAGTGACATGAGGTTCAGATCCTCCAATCCTTTCCTCGTAGCTCATGTCCTTCAGCTTCTGGACTAGCAGGTACTGGCTCCATACTGATGATGTGCTTAAAATTGGCGTACAAGCTCGTTGTGCACTCCTTTCCACGTGTTGCTTTACATCATTATTCCAGTACTGATGTTTTTTC
Organism: Cherax destructor; assembly: GCA_009830355.1. Classification (NCBI taxonomy): domain Eukaryota; kingdom Metazoa; phylum Arthropoda; class Malacostraca; order Decapoda; family Parastacidae; genus Cherax; species Cherax destructor. Next base: position 138,232 of record WNWK01004141.1, read on the forward strand.
AGCATAATTGGGTTGCGACCTTAACAATGGGTCGTTCAAGACATTATACCCACCACAGAGTACGCAGCACCAGTAAGAAGCCCCCTCATAAGCAAGCATATAGAAACTAGAAAAGATCCAAAGTGAGAAGAACGAACCATGAGAAGCTAAAGAGAACCCAACCTAACGGTGAGAGCAGAATCAGAAAGGGACAGAGAAAAAAACTCTGAACTTAAAAAAAATACAAGACTACTTGAAAGGCTAGAAAAGTTGTGCTGGAGGCAGACCCAAGACGACACAAGTGAAAACGATGAGCCACAAGGTCATAACGGAGAATTTCTTGTCTCTCGGCGGTAGAGACATGGCACACGTACTGGCGAGCCTTGACCCTACAAGATAAAATAAGATTTCGTTAGGATTTTTAACCCCTGAGGGTTAGCCATCCAGGATAACTCAAGAAAGTCAGTGTATCATCGAGGACAATCTTATTTCCATTGGGGTCCTCAATCTTGTCCCCCAGGATGCGACCCACACCAGTCGACTAACCCCCAGGTACCTATTTGCTGTATGGAAACACGTCGAAATGTTTTCACCCAGCCGGGAACCGAACCCGGGCCCTCCGTGTGTCAAGCGAGAACTTTAGCCACCAGAGTGCACTACATAACCCTGACGAGTGTCCTCAATGCCCCTCTAATAACACGTCTTGTGACCATAAGGTGGAGCAGCCGAAGTAAATAATAATTGTCCCCCTGGCTGCAAAACAACCACATTATCACTTACACGCGACTCTCACAGCTAACTATTTCCTCGTTGGTTCTCCCATGGGTGGGAGCTTCACATGTGACAATAATAACGAGGGCGTGGAACACTGGCCACCTGTCCTGGCAGAGCCTAGTGCTCCAGATCCTGCAGCAGTGCTGGGCTCCGCGTTATCACGGACGATGCCGACACTGTTCATATCGATTGCCGCAACTTCTGGAAACATCGCCACACAGACAAATCCTCACACACACTCAGAAACATCGGCCCTCACCACAACAAACCTACATTTTGTATTATACAAAGTGAGATTCATATTAATGATACACGCTTGATAACTGCGCATCATGTTGCATTATACCTGGGAATGTGTAATAACGTGGAGAATGATATTGGTGGGGTGGGAGAGGAGGGGTTTGGGGATATAAGCAAGCGGGAACACTCGTGCCATGTACAGTTTTAAAGCCTTGGGCTGCCAGTGAAGGCGCGCCAGAGATGTGACGTCACTCATGACGTATTCAGCAGCAGCTCCCATTGGTCAGACATCACGCTCCCACTCATGACGTATTCACAATCCCCTCCTCCCATTGGTCGGACGTCACACTCGCACTTAAGACGCATTCACTAGCTCCTCCTACCATTGAACAGTGTACGTGGATATACCAACGCTCTATACAGGATCACCATATGTGCCAGGCGTAAGCTGCCTTATCCTTATTCCATTATAGTCGATTAAATATGGGTGAATGTAGGTTAATTTTATCTAACCTAAAATAGCCAATAACAATTTTTTATATGGTTTAAATCTAAGAGGTGACACATGGAGGGGTGGTCACTCGCGGCTCTCCCTGGCAAGGAGGATCGAGCCTTCACTGTTCCCCACAGTAACAAAAAATATTGCAATTGTTCGCTATTTGCAGGATCGTTCAATGTAATATATGTATCCTCAACAGTGATGGATGAAAAGTGAGGTTCAAACATATTTTCTACCTGTATGTGTTACTGTGCTCTTGTTCATTATATATAAGAACACACAAGACAAACACGTCATAATACACACACACACTCGTGGCCACTATTAGGTATACCTGTACACCTGCTTGCTAATGCAAATATCTAATCAGCCAATCATGTGGCAGCACATCAGTGCCGAAAATCATGCAAACATTGTAAGGTTCAGTTCTTGTTCAGACTGAACATCAGAATGGGGAAGAAATATGATGTAAGTAATTTTGACAGTGGAATGATTGTTGGTGCCAGACGGGCTGGTCTGAGTATCTCACAAACTGATCTGGGATTTTCACACGCAGAATGGTGCCAAAAACACAAAACATCCAGTGAGCGGCAGTTCTGTGGCCGAAAACGCCTTGTTAATGAGAGAGGTCAGAGGGGAATGGCTAGACTGATTCAAGCTGACAGGAAGGGGACAGTAACACAACCACACATTACAGAAGAGCATCTCTGAACGCGTCAAACCGGAGACCACACCAGGTTCAACTCCTGTCAACAAAAAACAGGAAACCGAGGCTACAGTGGGCACAGGCTCGCCAAAACTGGACAGCTGAAGATTAGAAAAACATCGCCGGGTCTAACGAATCGTGATTTTTGATGAGACATGCAGATGGCAGAGCCAAAATTTTCCGTAAACCTTTGGGATGTGATGGAAGGGAGATTCCTAGCGTGAACGTGCAGCCTTTGGGATGTGATGGAAGGGAGATTCCTAGCGTGAATGTGCAACCTTTGGGATGTGATGGAAGGGAGATTCCTAGCGTGAATGTGCAACCTTTGGGATGTGATGGAAGGGAGATTCCTAGCGTGAATGTGCAACCTTTGGGATGTGATGGAAGGGAGATTCCTAGCGTGAATGTGCAACCTTTGGGATGTGATGGAAGGGAGATTCCTAGCGTGAATGTGCAACTGACAAATCTGCAGCAAATTCGTGACATGTCAATATGGACCAGGATTTCTAAGGAATGTTAGCAGCAACCTATTAAATCTATGCCACAAAGAATTCAGACAATTCCGGGGTAAATAGGAGCTCTACCCAGGACTAGAAGGGTGTACCTAATAAAATGGTCACTGAGTATATATATATATATATATATATATATATATATATATATATATATATATATATATATATATATAATATGCATTCAATTTATATCTGTATATACTCTTTGAGGATTGTTATTATTATTAGTAGTAGCAGTAGTTGTAATAGCATATTTGGGTAAAGCGCTAAACCTATGAGGATCAGTCTAGAAAGTGATGTAAGCTCGATCCTCCGTGTAATAATGAGGACACAGAAAAAGCTATTGTTTACTGTTTCAAACTTTTGAAGGCGTGTAATGACCCTGGAAGGTTTAGCGCTTCCTTTTGATTATAATAATAATAATGAAGTGTATTAGAGGCTTCAAGGCCACTTGTCTGTTAGTTATAAGAACACGGCGCTGATTGGCTGTCTCAGACGACGACGCTGATTAGCTAAGCACAAACCTGTATCAACCCTGAACGAAACATTGTGAAAATATGTGTTATGTATGTTTCATTAAAGTCATAACTGTCGGCATTACCCGTGTATCTCCTGTTGATAGGAGTGGCTGGGCCGGGAGCTATGACCCGACCCTTGCAAATACATCCAGGTAAGTATAGGTTAAGTGTTCGATATTTGCATTAACTACAATAGCGATGTAATGGCTTGTTACCAGAGTTGATGAAGCGATGATTGGTTGGCTCAAAGCTGCAAGATCATTGGCTGGGACAGCCAGGGTTTAATTGCTCGCCTGAACTCAATACTCAGAGCTTATTAAACTAGCAGAGACCATCACATCAGAAGCTCGTTAACTGGCTACCTGTTTTTTTCCAGGGCTCATCAACAACGCGATGATCCCTGGACTACGGCTAGCTGCACCTAGTTCGTGCTAAGTACCCACCAGGAACAGCCTGGAGGAGCTTGTCAGACTCCATCTTGAAGCCTCTTCTGATAGCTATGTAGGCCTGCGGATCGCTAACAACAACCTGGTCGACCAGGGGATAGACGAATCCTCGAAATGGGTCAATAAGTACAGCAGGAACAGTAGGGAAATGAATATTTAAATCTGTAACAGATCAGAGAGAGGAAGTAAACAAAGAAGACCAGACTCGGTAAAATCAAAAAGGTTCGTTCGGCACACCAAGGCAGAGTCCTGGCGCCATTACTGTTCCTCTTAGCAGACACAGATGAACACTAACCACAGCTTCGTGTCATTTTTGAAAGATAATAAGTATGAAAGTCACCCCACATCAACGAAGCCTTCCAAAAGTAAAATGAAAACATGATGTTCAATGGTGACAAATTCCAAGTGCTTTGTAGGTAGTGGAGGAATGAAGACGTCAAAACAAGCACCGTACACAGAACCCAGGCAGACAATATTACGCAGTATAAGGAACAGATAAAACACTTAGGAATAATTATGTAAGAGGAGCCGTCCTCTGGAAAACACAATATGGCAAATACACAAAGGCCAGGAAAAATAGCAGGGTGGATTATGAGAAGTTTCAAAAGAAGAGAAGCAACGTCAATGATGTACTTTTCATGACTCACGAAATCGTAATGACACGATTGCAAACAAACCACATACCACGGGTGGGGTTCGAACCCGCGGTGGGGTTCGAACCCCACCCGTGGTATGTGGTATGTACTTTTCATATAACTTCTCTTACAATTTAAATATTGCCCTGTGCTCATCAAGCCTTGCAAGGCGGGAGAGAGAGGAACCGGAAATTGTTGAGGTCGTATACTGCCACACTAACTCAAAACTGGAATGGAGAAGATAAATATACCTGATAATATATACAAGATACATGAAAAAACCATACCACGGGTGGGGCTTGAACCCGCGGTCAGAGAGACGTAAAACTCAAGGTTTGGCTCCTAATCTGTACATTGTTATAACTTACGGGAGTGAAAAATATGGCAGAAATTGAGTAAGAGATGCAATGAAGAGCAGAGGAAGACTCTTCAACATATCACCAGCAGATATTAGAAATATTGCTGGAACGAAGAAGCTGGAGAGCTTTCCGTTGCAAAGCTCGGAGAAGCCGGATTGTGAGGGTTCAGTGCGCCTGGGGACGCTACCACACAAGTTCGCTAATGCTGAAGCACAACTTCTATTCTGTAGTAAAAGACAGACTATCGGAAGCGACTATAAGAAGATAGATTGACTGGGTTTAACGCTATCGACTACACAAGCTGCACGTCACCTGTACAATACCAGTCAAGGATACTTCCAGACTTATAATAATGTTCTAAGCAAACTCTCATTATATAAATACACGTAAGAGACATACAGCTCTCAAAATACGTAACTTTTAACAAGTAGACAAGTAGATTCATCATGGTAGCACTACCCTCCTCACCATCACAACAATGTAGACTCATCATGGTAGCACTACCCTCCTCACCATCACAACAATGTAGACTCATCATGATAGCACTACCCCCCTCACCATCACAACAATGTAGACTCATCATGATAGCACTACTCTCATCACCATCACAACAATGTAGACTCATCATGATAGCACTACCCTCCTCACCATCACAACAATGTAGACTCATCATGGTAGCACTACCCTCCTCACCATCACAACAATGTAGACTCATCATGGTAGCACTACCCTCCTCACCATCACAACAATGTAGACTCATCATGGTAGCACTACCCCCCTCACCATCACAACAATGTAACTCCACCACACATATCCTTCCATCAAAAATGTAATAAATAAATTCATGGATACATTATTTTCTCATTCACTCATTACAACAAATTAAAGACTCACTCATGAAATAGCATTCTATCTCACCATCACAACAATGTAGACTCATCATGGTAGCACTACCCTCCTCACCATCACAACAATGTAGACTCATCATGGTAGCACTACCCTCCTCACCATCACAACAATGTAGACTCATCATGATAGCACTACCCTCCTCACCATCACAACACAATAACCCCACCACAATAATCTTGCCACAAAGAATTTTAATAAATGCAATTCCCAGTTTGTGTGAAATACAAATTAGTGTGTGGTTTCTCTGTTACTTTTTAAACCTATAATTAAGACTCAGCCCCAGAAAATCTTACTTAATATGCATTACTATATAGCTAAGCTGGTCATTTTTAGATACAACCCCACAACAGTTCTCCATACTATGAAAAAAATACCACGGTGAAAATAGGAAATAAATCTGAGCGCTTTCATGTGCCTACACACATCTTCAGCGATGTGTAAGCACATGGAAGCGCTCAGGTTTCATTTTCTGTTTTCAATGGTAAAGAACAAGGTACAATACCATCACTGTGTGACTATGTACAGGATATCTGTGTATTTCATGTGGTATTTTTTTTCATATTTGTAATCACGCGTTTTTTGTGATTTCTTCCGTACTGTATATTATATTTCTCTTCTTCATGCTTGTCTCCTTGTACCTCTTCCTCTCTTCACCCAAACACCATCCTTAATCACCATGTTGCCCCTCACATAACTTGTCCCCCCCATCAGCCACACCCACACACAGCCACGCCCAAAATGACCATCACACTAACACACAGACAATACCATTACCTCATTACCAGCAACTACCACACATCCGAATTGCTTCACAAACTATAACGACAACTTAACCCAATTTTATGGTTTAAAAATTCAGCGCCACGCCCACGAAACTTCCATTACCACAACATTCTCTTAAACCTTAACACCAACCCGGAAATAACGAGGCTGACCACTGTGTTTACCAACAACGTGCTCAACTACTAACTGCCGTGCTCAGAAACTTGCATGGGTGTTCTGGTTAGAGATACTGCTGATAACTGAGAGACTCACAAGCAGGAAGTGTCCTGGACTCAACATACTGCTGATAACTGAGAGACTCACAAGCAGGAAGTGTCCTGGACTCAACATACTGCTGATAACTGAGAGACTCACAAGCAGGAAGTGTCCTGGACTCAACATACTGCTGATAACTGAGAGACTCACAAGCAGGAAGTGTCCTGGACTCAACAACTGCTGATAACTGAGAGACTCACAAGCAGGAAGTGCTCTCTGCCTGAGACTCCAAGCAGGAGTGTCTGACTCAACCCGATAAGAGACTCACAAGCAGGAAGTGTCTGGACTCATACTACTGATAAGAGACTCACAAGCAGGAAGTGTCCTGGACTCAACATACTGCTGATAACTGAGAGACTCACAAGCAGGAAGTGTCCTGGACTCAACATACTGCTGATAACTGAGAGACTCACAAGCAGGAAGTGTCCTGGACTCATACTACTGATAAGAGACTCACAAGCAGGAAGTGTCCTGGACTCAACACACTGCTGATAACTGAGAGACTCACAAGCAGGAAGTGTCCTGGACTCAACACACTGTTGATAACTGAGAGACTCACAAGGGGGAAGTGTCCTGGACTCAACATACTGCTGATAACTGACAGACTCACAAGCAGGAAGTGTCCTGGACTCAACACACTGCTGATAACTGAGAGACTCACAAGCAGGAAGTGTCCTGGACTCAACACACTGCTGATAACTGAGAGACTCACAAGCAGGAAGTGTCCTGGACTCAACACACTGTTGATAACTGAGAGACTCACAAGGGGGAAGTGTCCTGGACTCAACATACTGCTGATAACTGAGAGACTCACAAGCAGGAAGTGTCCTGGACTCAACACACTGCTGATAACTGAGAGACTCACAAGCAGGAAGTGTCCTGGACTCAACACACTGCTGATAAGAGACTCACAACTCTCACAAACTGCAGAACAAAACTCAAGTTGCATTACTTGCTCAAGTGAAATTCTATTTTTCACTCTTTGCTTCTCTCTGACCGACCCTACTTAAAGCTGAGCAGTCGTACTCTCACGCGCACAGCAGACACTAGGGGAGACACGATTATGACGTACAAAATACTGAGAGTAATTGAGTGGGTGAAGAGAGCGAGTGATGAGGACACAGCTGGAAGGTAAAAACACAGCTGTGTCGCATGGATAGTATGATATACAGGGATAGATTAAGAGGTGAGAAACGAGTACACGAGGGCATAGTTGGATGTTAAAATCACAGATGATCCACAGGGATGTCAAGAAGTATTTCTTCAGCCTGAGAGTGATCTTGGAGTAAATGACCAAAAGTAAGCAGCGGTGAAAGCAGGCTGCGTGCATAGTTTTAAGAATAGGTATGACAGGGTCCACGAGGCTAGGAAGTAAATATGCCAAGCAGCACTTTAAAAGGCAGGGGAATGAGCTAAGACTCTAGATCCCTGCAACAACAAATAAGGAAGCACAAAGTGCTTCCTTATTTGTGTGAGAAAGTTGACAATCTACCCTACCAGAGATTAATTAACAACATATACAAAAATGCTGTACTGGATGAGGGAACACCTGCAACACAACACACCTGGGAGGTAGTGTAGTGGAGTGTTACTTGTGGTACACTACTGCAACACAACACACATGGGAGGTAGTGTGGTGGAGTGTTACTTGTGGTACACACCTGCAACACAACACACCTGGGAGGTAGTGTGGTGGAGTGTTACTTGTGGTACACACCTGCAACACAACACACCTGGGAGGTAGTGTGGTGGAGTGTTACTTGTGGTACACACCTGCAACACAACACACCTGGGAGGTAGTGTGGTGGAGTGTTACTTGTGGTACACTACTGCAACACAACACACCTGGGAGGTAGTGTAGTGGAGTGTTACTTGTGGTACACTACTGCAACACAACACACCTGGGAGGTAGTGTGATGGAGTGTTACTTGTGGTACACTACTGCAACACAACACACATGGGAGGTAGTGTGATGGAGTGTTACTTGTGGTACACTACTGCAACACAACACACCTGGGAGGTAGTGTGGTGGAGTGTTACTTGTGGTACACTACTGCAACACAACACACCTGGGAGGTAGTGTAGTGGAGTGTTACTTGTGGTACACTACTGCAACACAACACACCTGGGAGGTAGTGTAGTGGAGTGTTACTTGTGGTACACTACTGCAACACAACACACCTGGGAGGTAGTGTAGTGGAGTGTTACTTGTGG
>WNWK01004142.1:0-35000 GCA_009830355.1 Cherax destructor
AATTATACACAGAAAAATTTCTCTTTAATAGCTAGGTCTAGAATTAATTATGTTTTTTTTCTGTGCTTTTGAAGGGTAAATTTGGTAGGTATTGATGTGGGTGCTGGACGTCAAGGTGCTGGAGAAGCTAATGCGCATTCCAGGTGCAGACTTGAAGAGGCCAGACGTGGTAATCGAAGCTCTGAAACTGTATTCTTTAACAAATGTTTCCTTGGCTGCTAAGTGAGGCTTCTTCTCTTTTGTTTTCTCTTTTAGATACAATTTCTGATAGGTTTTGTGAACCTGCAGATTGTTTCTTTAAATCTTCTTTCTTCATGAACTCTGCTGTTGTTAATATGGCTGAGTTTTCACTTGTAATTTATGTTTATTTGGAAGTTGAACTAGACAGATAAGAATTATCCTTGCTACTGATTTCCATGTATCATCTTATTCCATTTGTCTGTTCTCATTTTTCTGATTTTTTCTTGTTTTGCTTTTCTTTCATTTATTATGATTTTTACCTACTGACATTTTTCCCCCCGTTCTATTCTATTCCTTATTGCTTCCTGTTTTTATATTTTCTGTATATCTATTCGGTTTTGTACCTGGCTAATTCTTTTCCTGTACTGTGTACTCTTTCTTGTCCTTTAATTTTTTTTAATTTTTCTGCTACCGTGCTTTTTCCACGTTATTCTTGTACTCATATATTTTTCCTATCTCTTTTATTTTTTTCATACGTATACTTTTTTTGGCTTCATGGATCAATTAGGTCTATGGTGGGCTACTAGTGTTAACTAAGTGGATATTTTAATATTTTTTTTTTTTTTTTTTTTTTTGGCTTTTCAAAGTTCCCTTAATCTTTACAGAATTTATGAAGTTATGTAGTTAAGGTTATTCTTTCTTTTCTTTCAACCGTTTTACTTTTCCTTGTTTTTTTTGTGTTATAATACTTTATCACCAAGTTTACCGAACTACTTAGAACACAGCTTTCCATCGTGTGTCTATAGTAATGAAATTGTTCCATTTTTTATTTTTATTTAGCGTTATTGTATTTCTGTCTTGGGTCACGAGTTGTGGTTTCCAAAGCCACCTTGCAGGATAGAAACTTCGAGCCCAGTGCTCGAAGTGGGAAACTTAGAAGCAAAGACCACCTCAAGCTAATGATGATCGGAAGTAGATATGAGGAAGGTATTTCTGGCAAGCCCAGGTGTTTTTATATACTCAAAAACGTCCCTAAAGGAAAGGAATATTCATGGCTTTAATACCACTCGTAAAGAATATGATTGTTCTATCAGAGTATCATGTGGCTGTGGATTATCTTATGCCATTTGTTTTGTTTTAAATATTACCTCTAGTGGAGGAATGGTTTTATATCGTGTAAATGTTTGTTAGCAAACATTATCTTGCTTATCTTCATTATTTTTGCATAATTCTTTTTATGTTAGGACAGACCTTAGTATAGGTCTTATGTTGTACAGGTCTTGCATATGGTTTCAGGTGGTTTAAAAACTTTGTACAATTTTTTTTTTCAGTTTTTTTTCCATCCTATGACAGTAACTAGCAAGGGAATGGTGGATATATTTTTCACTTTACAATTTAAAGATTTACAGTATCTGTTTCATTTCTTTCTCTTAGGTATTTTGTGATTAATCTTATCCATGAAGTATGCATTTTTTCTCAGGGGGAGGGGAAATTGCATATGTATCTGTTCAGTGCCTTATTTTTATTAAATAGCATATATAATTTATGCTTAAGCCTTATTTTATTTTTATTTAGTATTGCATATCATTTACGTCTCTTCATATCTTATACATGCTTATTATACAGTGTTATTCATGCATATTCATTTCTCATTCTTATATGATAATAAACTTGTAGCTTGATTTATCCTAGTTAGAGAGAAGACAAAGCCTAAGACTTAGTAAATCTTTTTTATTGGCCTTTTGTTCATGTAGTTCAATACCTCTTACATTATTTATGTGACCCCCCATTATTTATGTGACGAATGGTGTTCAGCAGGTATCCGTCCAGGTACTGGTACTCTTACTGTACTTATAGTCTTAAACGATACGACTGACATGGTAGTGTTCAACGTATCCCTGCTTGCAGATGATGAGAAGCTAATAAGAAAATATATGGGAGAAGACTACATGGCTTGAACTAAATGGCTGCTCGGCCATTTATTTCAAGAAGCTGTAGGTTAATGCAATTTTGAACAGAGGAAACGATACCGGAAAATGAGGACAGATTCCTGGGACATATAATGAACAAAAATAGGGATCTTGGGGTAAAGACGACACCCTACACATAACTAGAGGTACAAATAAGCCCAAGTACTACGAAAAAAACAAGTAAGCGCCTCAACCAAACTTCTCAGAACTTAGAGATGGTCTGTAAAAAATGCTACAGATACTCTGTTGAAAACCTGAAGATATTCTGTTGAAAACTTGATTGAAACCGTAATCAATGACGTTGAAAACCTACGTTATAGTAAAAACAACGGAGCTATAATGTTGGGAAGCTGTATATACCCAGTTGAACATCTAAAGTTTCACTTCTGAACACATGTAGATCTTCTACTATTAACCTTCATATACTCTATTGAAAACCGTTTTTCTATATGATTTTCGAAGTTGTCTTCTTTGTTAAATTTTTATTACCTAGAGACCTGGAGTTTACCTGGAGAGAGTTCCAGGGGTCAACGCCCCATCGGCTCGGTCTGTGACCAGGCCTCATGTTGGATCAGGGCCTGATCAACCAGGCTGTTACTGTTGGCCGCACGCACGATTATTTTAACATAATCTTAAATACTTTCTAAATTAATTTAAAAGAGAATTTAATAGGCGAAACTAAGGTAAAACTGAGCAAAATTTGTTTCTTGATCATAAATTGCGAAACCGCAATAATGGCCCTGAGTATTTAAAAAAATAATTAATATATATTTTATTACACTCACTATTTTTGAATAAATATGAAGAGTAAAAAGGAGAAAGAGTTTAATATATTTCTGGTTTTGCATTTATTTATTGTAATATAACTTTTTGAAAAGAATCAAAACTCCTGAAATTCATGAAGGATGTACTGAGACACAGGGACATCAGTAGAGACACCATGCCCAGCCCTTCTAGGGCAGGGTAGGTGCCAGAGCCAGAGCTTGCTCCCACCTGCAGCTCACAAGACTGCCATTCCCATTCGCCTCCCTGGGGTGGGGAAGATGGCAGATCAGAGAGGCCTAGCTTCTCCCTACGAGCCCCGTGAGGGCGGGGAATGTGGCTAGGCCTGGGGACAGTTGGTCTCAACGATGAGGAGGTACTTGTACCTCCTCCATAACGAACATTAGTCTGAGATACTCCCGAGAATGGAAGCCAAGGTCGGGCCACCACTTGGAAAAGGCCCGGGCCACCACTTGGAAAAGGCCCGGGCCACCACTTGGAAAAGGCCCGGGCCGGGAGAGTACCGGCAAATCAAGAAGATGTACTGAGACAGTTGTACTCACGTAGTAGTTTCCAAGGGTTGAGTAATGGCTCCTGGCCCTGCCTCATAATTCCTTTTGAAAGGCGTCAATAATATCTGGCCTCCAGGGCCTTATCATTTCTAGTTTGGAAGCGGTGTATAGTATCTGCCTCCATTACCTCTTCATCTAGTGCATTATATTTTCTCTGGCAAATTAGTTGCATATTTCAGAACCAGCAAAGGACAATTCACTATTCTTTTAGGGACTCCCTTCGTTACTTTATTATAGTCGAGTAAGATACAGGTAATGCATCTAGACAGCTCACGGAGACTATCAAATTTACAATGAATAGCATTTCAGTTTTTAATTGCCCAAAGTCCGACTTACATCCCTTGAATCAGACAGACTGAGTGGTATAGCCAATTATGACATGGGTTCGAATCCAAGACATAGCGGGGCGGAATGATTGCAAGGAAAAGTGTTAATAAGCAGAGTTTGAGGAGTAACGGAGTAAAGGGTGGGCAGAGATGTCACTTGGTGTCCAAGTAGGATTTCTTGACTCATGGGGTTTATGATGCTGTGTTCCCTGATTAAGCAATTTTATGTTACATAATTGCATTACTGTTGTTTCTAGGCATCTGTTAATCATTTAATCTTCCTCTTTAATGATGAGTTTAACGGCACGTGTCGTTTAACCCACATACAATTTATCACTACCTTCACATCGGATTGCATAGCGTCCTGTTTGATGTGAGTGGTTAGAGTTGACAGATTTAGTGAGATCATTAACTCTTCTTAAATGTTTGTGTGACACTGGTGGCCAACCTTCCTGTAGGTAAAATGCATTTTCATTTCGATTTTTATTTTGGGTTTTCAAGTATATGATAGGCTATATTTTTGCAGTTCTTTAGTGTAGTGAAGGAATTCGTTGCTGCATAACCTATACATTTTCAAGAAGAATGCATAAGTATTCCGTGTCTGGTTTTCTTTTAATGGTTTCAGAAGTAAATCGGGTCGCCCTTGTTAGTGGATTTTTAATACACTTTTAATTTTAACTGGTATTTCTGATTAATTAATGTGACGTTCCTTCTTGAGGGTGAACTGTATGGATGGATGACTACCATATTTAAATAATCCATGAATTTTTAAAGACTAAAGTGTCTGGATGTTATCACGAGGACTCTGTCCAAGTGACAATTTATGGTTAAGAAATTTTCGGTTTTCTTGTATTGAATGAATAAGTTATCTAGTAAGGCTCTTGTAAGAGACCCGGATACCACTACCGCCTTTTTACCTATAGAAGACATTGTTGAAAGTAAACTATTTAAATTTCAGGCAAAGGTCTGTCACTGTGATAGCAGATTTAAATGAGAACTGATTTCACACTTCTTCGTAGAAAAACCATGCTTAATTTAAATATCCAGGTACTTCACTTTAAACAACGTCCTTAAAGGCCAAAATTTAGTATACCTATGAGGCATCTCTTTACAAATACATTGGAGCCCCTTCCCCCGACTCATTGCAATTCCTTATACCATCTATAAAACAAAAGTATTCACCAACAACCTGACTGCTTAGCAGATGGAGGTTTCACCGCTCTTTGCTCTGAATGGCCTACACCTTTTAGGGCCCCAATACAACAACACAGCCAACATTAACAACACTTTGAGATTATAATAATCATCAAGATGTTGTAGTGTGACAGAAAAAAGATAAGTGAAAACTCAAAATCTACCAGGCAGCACAGGGCTTTAACTAGCAGTCACCATCTAGTCTCCCTTAGAGGGCTCTTAACACCCTAGGAGGTTGGATTATGCACCCTGCAAGCCCCTGGATAATGGCTAGACGATTAAGCCAAATCTCGACAAAGAATCTACTTCAGGATTATTATTAGTTGGTCCACACGAGCTCACTGAATCCGCCGCTCGTGATCTCTTTATCAATACATAAATTATGATAATCCCTGCCTGACTTATCGTAGATGGCTTCCTCAACCTTAAATCCTTCACCCCCGGGCTAACTTTCTTGATGTGGCCCACTCCCATGGCTACCCTTTTAGATGTGGCCCACTTCCCTGATCACCCTTTTTGATGTGAACCACAGCTGCATCATGTGACTCAACAGTGCCTTATGTGATTCACTTCTGCTTTATGATTCAACTCTGCTGTATATGGCTCTTCCTTGTGATTCACCTCTGCTTAATGTGACTCACTGCTGTTTTATGTGATTAACGACAGTTATGTCACCCACCTCTTCTCTATGTGTTACCCAAAACTATGTATATTACTCGCCTTACTCTCAGGTGACCAACACACCGGCACCTTAATTTTTAATTTGGCAACAATAACAAATACAGTAATAATAATAATAATAATAATAATAATAATAATTATTATTATTATTATAATAATATTAATAATAATAATAATAATTAATATAATAATAAGAAGAATAAATGTGCCCTGACAACACCTCTGACCACACCCACAAGGATAAATGAGACAATAGCTCAACCTTTCACCACCACCTTTCACTCCACCCTCCACTACCACCTCTCACTCCACCCTCCACTACCAGCTATTACTCCACCCTCCACTACCAGCTATTACTCCACCCTCCACAACTAGCTATTACTCCACCCTCCACAACCACATCTCACTCCTCCCTCCACTACCACTTCTCACTCCACCCTCCACTACCACCTTTCACTCCACCCTCCACTACCAACTATTACTCCACCCTCCACAACCCCCTCTCACACCACCCTCCACTAGCACCTCTCACACCACCCTCCACTAGCACCTCTCGCTCCACTCTGCACTACCACCTCTCACTCCACCCTCCACTACCAGCTATTATTCCACCCTCCACAACCACCTCTCACTCCACCCTCCACTACCACCTTTCACTTCACCCTCCACTACCACCTCTCACTCCACCCTCTACTACCACCTCTCACTCCACCCTCTACTACCACCTCTCACTCCACCCTCCACTACCACCTCTCACTCCACCCTCCACTTAGTTATGTATATTAACTCAAATTAAGTTTAATCAACAACTGTCCATTAATAAAAGGAAAGGTTCAGGCGGGGCTCGAACCACCGTCCTCAAATTTACAACCCGCCGCTCTACCGACTGAGCTAACCAAGGAAATTAACGGGAAAAATTCATAATTCTATTGTATTGTATTACAGTACACAACACAGCACTATGTTACACAATACAGCACTATACAACACAACAAATTACTGTGTTACCAGTGTTTTGTCGGCTACTATGTTACCTGCTGTGTTTTAGTTCCTAGTGTTTTACTGCTGTGTTATTGTTTTGTCTGATTTGTTGCCTGCTGTGTTGTGGCGATTTCTGCTGTGTTGTGGTGATTCCTGCTGTGTTGTGGTGATTCCTGCTGTGTTTTGGTAATTCCTGCTTTGTTGTGGTGATTTATGTTGTGTTGAGGTGATTCCTGTTGTGTTGTGGGGATTCCTGCTGTGTTGTGGTCATTCCTGCTGTGTTGTGGTCATTCCTGCTGTGTTGTGGTGATTCCCGCTGTGTTGTGGTGATTCCTGCCGTGTTATGCTGATTCCTGCTGTGTTATGGTGATTCCTGTTGTGTTGTGGTGATTCCTGTTGTGTTGTGGTGATTCCCGCTGTGTTGTGGGGATTCCTGCTGTGTTATGCTGACTCCTGCTGTGTTATGGTGATTCCTGTTGTGTTGTGGTGATTCCTGCTGTGTTGTATACCTGGATACCTGGAGAGAGTTCCAAGGGTCAACGCCCCTGCGGCCCGGTCTGTGACCAGGCTTCATGATGGATCAGAGCCTGATCAACCAGGCTGTTACTGCTGGCCGCACGCTGGTCAGGTACCGACTTTACGTGCCTGTCCAGTGCCTGCTTGAAAACAGCCAGGGTGATTCCTGCTGTGTTACTTGTTGCGTTGTTATGGTGTCTGCTGAGTTGTTGTATTTTCTAGGTTTTTTTGTGCTATTTGTTGTGTTATTGTGTTGCCTGTTTTGCTCTTGTGTTGTCTGCTGTATTATTGTGTTGCCTCATATGTTATGTTGTCTGCTGTGTTGTGGTTTGTTTCATTGTCACCTGCGATAAACCACCTCAATTACTGGGAACGATTGAAGTTCCTAAACCTGTACTCTCTAGAACGCAGGCGGGAGAGATACATTATTATATACACGTGAAAAATTCTCGAGGGATTAGTTCCTAACTTGCACACGAGAGTCACTCCCTACAAAAGCAAAAGACTCGGCAGGCGATGTAACATCCCCCCAATGAAGAGCAGGGGTGCCACTAGCACGTTGAGGGACAACACAATAAGTGTCAGGGGCCCAAGATTGTTCAACTGCCTCCCAGCATACATCAGGGGGATTATCAACAAACCCCTGGCTGTCTTCAAGCAGGCACTGGACAGGCACCTAAAGTCGGTACCTGACCAGCCGGGCTGTGGTTCGTACGTTGGACTGCGTGCGGCCAGCAGTAACAGCCTGGTTGATCAGGCTTTGGTCCAACATGAGGCCTGGTCACAGATCGGGCCGCAGGGGCGTTGACCCCTGGAATTCTCTCCAGGTAAACTCCAGGTACTCCAGTGTTGCAACATTACCTTGCAGTGTTTCCTGTTGTGTTATTGTTCTCCCTTCAGTGTTACCTTCTGTGTTCCTATGATACCTTCAGTGTTACCTTCTGTGTTCCTATGATACCTTCACTGTTATCTTAGTCTTGTTGTGATATCTTCAGTGTTGTCTGCTATGTTGCTGTGTTACCTTCAGTGTTATCTGTTATGTTGCTGTGTTACCTTGAAAGTTATTTGCTGTGTTACCTTGAAAGTTATTTGCTGTGTTGTCGCGTTACCTTCAGTGTCATCTGCTGTGTAGCCTTCACTATTACCCGCTATATTATTTACGCTGTGTTTCCTCCTATATTCCTGTGTTACTTTCAAAGTTTCCTGCTGAGTTGCAATGTTACCCTGCAGCTTTATCTACTGTGTGCTGTGTTACTCTGTGTTGCCTTGTTACCTGATGTGTTGCCTTGTTACCTGCTGTGTTGCCTTGTTACCTGCTGTATTGCCTTGTTTCCTACTGTGTTGCCTTGTTACCTGATGTGTTGCCTTGTTGCCTACTGTGTTGCCTTGTTACCTACTGTGTTGCCTTGTTACCTACTGTGTTGCCTTGTTACCTACTGTGTTGCTTTGTTACCTGCTGTGTTGTCTTGTTACCTGCTGTGTTAGCTTCAGCGTTTGTTGATGTTTCTCACCTGTGTACCTACTGGGCGACTAATGAGTACTTACTTTCTACAGAGTATCTACTGAGCACCTGTTGAGTACCTACTGAGTGCCTCAGTACCTAATGAGTACATACAGTTTACATTGTTGGAGAACCAATTATGATGATTCTCGACTATCAATCATATTTTTTTGTTTTTTTCTTAAAAGTTTTTATATTAGCAAAATTTTTTTACTATGAAGATATTCTTATGATTTTTCCCACATTATACAGGAATCATGGTTTTACAAGTATTAGGGCGGAGTTTGTAATAGTCTTTTCCATAAATAAACGTACCACGGGTGGGGATAAAACCCGCGGTCAGTCATAAAGGATACTGCAGTGTTATCATACCAAAACTCCCTATTTTTATTTGTTTCTCTAGTTTTTTAAGGAAACTCCATGGAACTTTTAATAATAGGCTCCTGATTACATTCTTAAAAAAATTAAATCGGACTATTAGTGAATTTATAGTAAATATAACCTCGTCCCGTTCAGTTCTTGGAGAGGGACTCAAAACACACGCACGCGCGCGCACACACACACGCGCACACATACCCTCGGTGGCCTGATGGCTAAAGCTCTCGCTTCACGCACGGAGGGCCAGGGTTCAATTCCCGGCGGGGCGGAAACATTTCGAAGTGTTTCCTTACACACACACACACACACACAACAGGCCTAGTGTCTAATCGACATGGGCCCAGGACAAAATGGTAACTAACACACACGCACATACTACACTCGTAACTCACACCTTTATTTTCTTTTGTTGTGGGGATAGGGGGGTCATCTCGCTGGGCAGTGGTCGTTTAACAGAGGTACCCTTCCTTGTTTCAACTAGGTGATTTTTAATAGCTTCAAGCAATACACTATCTTTTAAATCATCGCAGGAGATATCTATATTATTATCGAATTCAGTCAGCATTGACTTAACCATGTTGATTGCCTTAACATCCGCGTTATATCTCATTCTAATGAGTAACCATCTAATGATGTCAACGGGGTCCGTGAGGCCGGAGCTCACAACTAAGTCCATGAATGCTAGTGCATGGTACGCACAGGTACCAGCCTTCTGTTCTATCCAACGAATTGGTATGTAATAGCCGGGGTTCTTGGAGCGATATTCTTTAATCACCTTGTAGGCTTTCTGCTAACAACCGCCACCGTTATAGTAGAGCAAGGTCCCATCCAGGCAGACATATATAGATACAACGTGGCGTTCTTTCATCAGTAGAATACGACCTTGGCCTCTGGGTACGGGAGGCTGGAGAAGTAATTCATCGATCCAACACACTTCACATACATTACCAAATGCACGAGGAGTTTCCCTAACAATGGTTCTGATCTTATATTCCGACAAGCCTTTGGTGACCTCCAGGAGAGGGTGATAAATACCAATTTCTTCGACGTCCATTCTCTCTACTTCACTTAAGAATCTGATAAAGTTGGGTACTAGTGGGACTCGAACCCGCAATGCTTGAGTTTTCTCTAAAAGGGTATGCTGACCACTGGACCAGCGAGGAACAACTAAATAAGTTCAACTAAATATATTTATACACCATAAGAATGTTCGCATAGGCACCTTAGAGTGATAGTGATAATGATAGTGTTATATAGTGATAGTGTGGTCTGTTATGTAGTGTAGTGCAGTGTGGTGTAGTGTAGTGTTCTGTAGTGCTGTGTAGTGTAGTACTGTGTTGTGTAGTGCAGTGCTGTGTAGTGTAGTGTAGTGATGTTTAGTGTAGTGTTGTGCAGTGTTGTGTAGTGTAGTGCAGTGTTGTGTAGTGTAGTGCAGTGTTGTGTAGTGTAATGCAGTGTTGTGTAGTGTAGTGTAGTGTTGTGTAGTGTAGGGCAGTGTTGTGTAGTGTAGTGCAGTGTTGTGTAGTGTAGGGCAGTGTTGTGTAGTGTAGTGTAGTGCAGTGTTGTGTAGTGTAGTGCAGTGTTGTGTAGTGTAGTGCAGTGTTGTGTAGTGTAGTGCAGTGTTGTGTAGTGTAGTGCAGTGTTGTGTAGTGTAATGCAGTGTTGTGTAGTGTAGTGTAGTGTTGTGTAGTGTAGGGCAGTGTTGTGTAGTGTAGTGCAGTGTTGTGTAGTGTAGGGCAGTGTTGTGTAGTGCAGTGTTGTGTAGTGTAGTGCAGTGTTGTGTAGTGTAGTGCAGTGTTGTGTAGTGTAGTGCAGTGTTGTGTAGTGTAGTGCAGTGTTGTGTAGTGTAGTGCAGTGTTGTGTAGTGTAGTGCAGTGTTGTGTAGTGCAGTGTTGTGTAGTGTAGTGCAGTGTTGTGTAGTGTAGTGCAGTGTTGTGTAGTGTAGGGCAGTGTTGTGTAGTGTAGTGTAGTGCAGTGTTGTGTAGTGTAGTGCAGTATTGTGTAGTGTAGGGCAGTGTTGTGTAGTGTAGGGCAGTGTTGTGTAGTGTAGGGCAGTGTTGTGTAGTGATGTGTAATGTAGTATTAAGTAGTGTAGTGCAGTGTTGTGTAGTGTAGTGCAGTGTTGTGTAGTGTAGTGCAGTGTTGTGTAGTGTTGTGCACTGTTGTGCAGTGTAGTGCAATGTTGTGTAGTGTAGTGTAGTGCAGTGTAGTGTAGCGCAGTGTTGTGTAGTGTAGTGCAGTGTTGTGTAGTGTTTGTAGTGCAGTGTTGTATAGTGTTGTGTAGTGCAGTGTTGTGTAGTGTTGGGCAGTGTTGTGTAGTGTTGTGCAGTGTTGTGTAGTGTAGTGCAGTGTTGTGTAGTGTAGGGCAGTGTTGTGTAGTGTAGGGCAGTGATGTGTAGTGTAGGGCAGTGTTTTGCAGTGTAGTGCAGTGTTGTAGTGTAGTGTAGTGGAGTGTAGTGTAGTGCAGTGTTGTGTAGTGTAGTGCAGTGCAGTGTAGTGCAGTGTTGTGTAGTGTTGTGTAGTGTAGTGTAGAGCAGTGTTGTGTAGTGCAGTGATGTGTAGTGTGGGGCAGTGTTGTGTAGTGTAGTGCAGTGTTGTGTAGTGAAGTGTAGTGTAGTGCAGTGTTGTGTAGTGTAGGTGAGTGTTGTGTAGTGTAGTGTAGTGTAGTACAGTGATGTTTAGTGTAGTGTTGAGCAGTGTAATGCAGTGTAGTGCAATGTAGTGTAGTGCTTTGTTATGTAGTGTAGTGCAGTGTTGTGTAGTGTTGTGTTGTGTAGTGTAGTGTAGTGCAGTGTTGTGTAGTGTAGTGCAGTGTTGTGTAGTGTAGTGCAGTGTTGTGTAGTGTAGTGCAGTGTTGTGTAGTGTAGTGCAGTGTTGTGTAGTGTAGTGCAGTGTTGTGTAGTGTAGTGCAGTGTTGTGTAGTGCAGTGTTGTGTAGTGTAGTGCAGTGTTGTGTAGTGTAGTGCAGGGTTGTGTAGTGTAGGGCAGTGTTGTGTAGTGTAGTGTAGTGCAGTGTTGTGTAGTGTAGTGCAGTGTTGTGTAGTGTAGGGCAGTGTTGTGTAGTGTAGGGCAGTGTTGTGTAGTGATGTGTAATGTAGTATTAAGTAGTGTAGTGCAGTGTTGTGTAGTGTAGGGCAGTGTTGTGTAGTGTAGTGCAGTGTTGTGTAGTGAAGTGTTGTGTAGTGTAGTGTAGAGCAGTGTTGTGTAGTGTAGTGCAGTGTTGTGTAGTGTTGTGCACTGTTGTGCAGTGTAGTGCAATGTTGTGTAGTGTAGTGTAGTGCAGTGTAGTGTAGCGCAGTGTTGTGTAGTGTAGTGCAGTGTTGTGTAGTGTTTGTAGTGCAGTGTTGTATAGTGTTGTGTAGTGCAGTGTTGTGTAGTGTTGGGCAGTGTTGTGTAGTGTTGTGCAGTGTTGTGTAGTGTAGTGCAGTGTTGTGTAGTGTAGGGCAGTGTTGTGTAGTGTAGGGCAGTGATGTGTAGTGTAGGGCAGTGTTTTGCAGTGTAGTGCAGTGTTGTAGTGTAGTGTAGTGGAGTGTAGTGTAGTGCAGTGTTGTGTAGTGTAGTGCAGTGCAGTGTAGTGCAGTGTTGTGTAGTGTTGTGTAGTGTAGTGTAGAGCAGTGTTGTGTAGTGCAGTGATGTGTAGTGTGGGGCAGTGTTGTGTAGTGTAGTGCAGTGTTGTGTAGTGAAGTGTAGTGTAGTGCAGTGTTGTGTAGTGTAGGGGAGTGTTGTGTAGTGTAGTGTAGTACAGTGATGTATAGTGTAGTGTTGAGCAGTGTAGTGCAGTGTAGTCCAATGTAGTGTAGTGCTTTGTTATGTAGTGTAGTGCAGTGTTGTGTAGTGTTGTGTTGTGTAGTGTAGTGTAGTGCAGTGTTGTGTAGTGTAGTGCTTTGCTATGTAGTGTAGTGGTGTTGTATAGTGCAGTGTTGTGTAATGCAGTGTTGTGTAGTGCAGTGTTGTGTAGTGTAGTGCAGTGTTGTGTAGTGTAGTGCAGTGTTGTGTAGTGTAGTGCAGTGTTGTGTAGTGTAGTGCAGTGTTGTGTAGTGTAGTGCAGTGTTGTGTAGTGTAGGGCAGTGTTGTGTAGTGTAGGGCAGTGTTGTGTAGTGTAGGGCAGTGTTGTGTACTGATGTGTAATGTAGTATTGTGTAGTGTAGGGCAGTGTTGTGTACTGATGTGTAATGTAGTATTGTGTAGTGTAGTGCAGTGTTGTGTAGTGTAGGGCAGTGTTGTGTAGTGTAGTGCAGTGTTGTGTAGTGAAGTGTTGTATAGTGTAGTGTAGAGCAGTGTTGTGTAGTGTAGTGCAGTGTTGTGTAGTGTAGTGCACTGTTGTGCAGTGTAGTGCAGTGTTGTGTAGTGTAGTGTAGTGTAGTGCAGTGTAGTGTAGTGCAGTGTTGTGTAGTGTAGTGCAGTGTTGTGTAGTGTAGTGCAGTGTTGTGTAGAGTTTGTAGTGCAGTGTTGTATAGTGTTGTGTTGGGCAGTGTTGTATAGTGTTGTGCAGTGTTGTGTAGTGCAGTGTTGTGTAGTGTAGATCAGTGTTGTGCAGTGTTGTATAGTGTTGTACAGTGTTGTGTAGTGCAGTGTTGTGTAGTGTAGATCAGTGTTGTGCAGTGTAGTGTAGTGCAGTGATTTGTAGTGTAGTGCAGTGTTGTAGTGTAGTGTAGTGGAGTGTAGTGTAGTGCAGTGTTGTGTAGTGTAGTGCAGTGCAGTGTAGTGCAGTGTTGTGTAGTGTTGTGTAGTGTAGGGCAGTGTTGTGTAGTGTAGGGCAGTGTTGTGTAGTGTAGAGAAGTGCTGTGTAGTGCAGTGATGTGTAGTGTAGGGCAGTGTTGTGTAGTGTAGTGTAGTGCAGTGTTGTGTAGTGTTGTGTAGTGTAGGGCAGTGTTGTGTAGTGTAGGGCAGTGTTGTGTAGTGTAGTGCAGTGTTGTGTAGTGTAGTGCAGTGTTGTGTAGTGTAGGGCAGTGTTGTGTAGTTTGGGGCAGTGTTGTGTTGTGTAGTGCAGTGTTGTGTAGTGTAATGCAGTGTTGTGTAGTGTAGTGTAGGGCAGTGTTGTGTAGTGTAGTGCAGTGTTGTGTAGTGTAGTGTAGTGCAGTGTTGTGTAGTGTAGTGTAGTGTTGTGTAGTTTAGTGTAGTGTAGTGCAGTGTAGTGTAGTGCAGTGTTGTGTAGTGTAGTGCAGTGTTGTGTAGTGTTTGTAGTGCAGTGTTGTATAGTGTTGTGTAGTGCAGTGTTGTGTAGTGTTGAGCAGTGTTGTGTAGTGTTGTGCAGTGTTGTGTAGTGTAGTGCAGTGTTGTGTAATGTAGGGTAGTGTTGTGCAGTGTAGTGTAGTGCAGTGTTTTGTAGTGTAGTGCAGTGTTGTAGTGTAGTGTACTGCAGTGTAGTGTAGTGCAGTGTTGTGTAGTGTAGTGCAGTGTTGTGTAGTGAAGTGTAGTGTAGTGCAGTGTTGTGTAGTGTTGTGTAGTGTAGGGCAGTGTTGTATAGTGTAGGGCAGTGTTGTGTAGTGTAGTGCAGTGTTGTGTAGTGTAGTGCATTATTATTATAATCAAAAAGAAGCGCTAAACCATAGCGTAGTGCAGTGTTGTGTAGTGTACGGCAGTGTGGTGTAGTGTAGGACAGTGTTGTGAAGTGTAGGGCAGTGTTGTGTAGTGCAGTGTTGTGTAGTATAGTGTAGGGCATTGTTGTGTAGTGTAGTGCAATGTTGTGTAGTGTAGTGCAGTATTGTGTAGTGTAGTGTAGTGCAGTGTTGTGTAGTGTAGTGTAGTAAAGTAAATTTTATTTCATTGCAGTTTTTACATAGATATTTGTAGTTACAATCATATACTGAAGTGCAAGGAGAGCCACTGGCATGCTATGGCTTTAGTGGCAGCTTAATCTAATGACTTATAGACTAAGTACATAATATTAGAGAAATTGATTGAGTTTATTCTTGTTATATATTTGATTTCAAATTACATGTTAAAATTACAATATGATATCTAAAATATATTTAGTTGGGTTAGGCTAAATTAAATTGCTCTTGTTGTAATAAGGTTTGGTAGGTTTTCAAAGTTTCTCTTGGTACAAAAAAAATATATCTTTAAAGGTATAAGAGAAAATTTTAGAAAGGACTTAATTTTAGATGAGTTCTTGCTAATTGACCAGTTTTACCTAATCGGCACGACATATATATATGTCGTGCCGATTAGGTAAAACTTGCGATTTTGGCTTAAAAAGCAACGCTCACCTTGCCATATAAGACAAGTGAAAATTTGTGTATGCAATAACTTCGCCAAAATCATTCTGAATATAACGAAAAAAATATATTTCATTGTGTTTGTTTATTATTAAATTAATGTTAACGTATCTAAAATATATTTAGTTGGGATAGGCTAAATTAAATTGCGCTTGTTGTAATAAGGTTAGGTAGGTTTTCAAAGTTTCTCTTGGTACAAAATTATAAATTCTTACATTAACATAAATGAAAAAAAATATATCTTTAAACGTATAAGAAAAAATTTTAGAAAGGACTTAATTTTAGATGAGTTCTTGCTAATTGACCAGTTTTACCTAATCGGCACGACATATATATATATATATATATATATATATATATATATATATATATATATATATATATATATATATATATATGTCGTGCCGATTAGGTAAAACTGGTCAATAACAAGAACTCATCTAAAATTAAGTCCTTTCTAAAATTTCTCTTATACGTTTAAAGATATTTTTTCATTTATGTTAATATAATAATATATAATTTTGTACCAAGAAAACTTTGAAAACCTACCTAACCTATTACAACAAGCGCAATTTTAGCCTAACCCAACGAAATATATTTTAGATACGTTAACATTAATTTAATAATAAACAAACACAATGAATATATTTTTCGTTATGTTCAGAATGATTTTGGCGAAATTATTGCATACACAAATTTTCACTTGTCTTATATGGCAAGGTGAGCGTTGCTATTTAAGCCAAAATCGCAAGTTTTACCTAATCGGCACGACATATATATATATATATATATATATATATATATATATATATATATAGGTTGGTAGACAGCAACCACCCAGGGAGGTACTACCGTCCTGCCAGGTGACTGTGAAACAGAAACCTGAAACTGTTTTACATGATGGTAGGATTGCTGGTGTTTTTTTCTGTCTCATAAACACGCTGGATAACAGGTATATCTAGCTACTTCTACTTACACTTTAGGTCACACTACACTGGCATACACATGCATATATATACATACACACATCTAGGTTTTCTTCTTTTCTTAATAGCTCTTGTTCCTTTTATTTTCTCTATTGTCCATGGGGAAGTGGAAAGAATCTTTCCTCCGTAAGCCATGCGTGTCGTATGAGGCAACTAAGATGCCGGGAGCAATGGGCTAGTAACCCCTTCTCCTGTACAAATCTACTAAAAACGAGAAGAAGAAAACTTTTAAAATTGGGTTGTCTGAATGTGCGTGGATGAGTGCGGATGATAAGAAAGAGATGATTGCCGATGTTATGAATGAAAAGAAGTTGGATGTCCTGGCCTAAGCGAAACAAAGCTGAAGGGGTAGGCGAGTTTCAGTGGGGAGAAATAAATGGGATTAAGTCAGGAGTATCTGAGAGAGTTAGAGCTAAGGAAGGGTAGCAATAATGTTGAAGGATCAGTTATGGAAGGAAAAGAGGGAATATAAATGTAAATTCAAGGATTATGTGGATTAAAATAAGGGTCGGATGCGAAAAGTGGGTCATAATAAGCGTGTATGCACCTGGAGAAGAGAGGAGTGTAGAGGAGAGAGAGATTTTGGGAGATGTTAAGCGAATGTATAGGAACTTTTGAACCAAATGAGAGAGTAATTGTGGTAGGGGACCTAAATGCTAAAGTGGGAGAAACATGCAGAGAGGGTGTAGTAGGTAAGTTTGGGGTGCCAGGTGTAAATGATAATGGGAGCCCTTTGATTGAACTTTGTATAGAAAGGGGTTTAGTTATAGGTAATACATATTTTAAGAAAAAGAGGATAAATAAGTATACAAGATATGATGTAGGGCGTAATGACAGTAGTTTGTTGGACTATGTATTGATAGATAAAAGACTGTTGAGTAGACTTCAGGATGTACATGTTTATAGAGGGGCTACAGATATATCAGATCACTTTTTAGTTATAGCTACAGTGGGAGTAAAAGGTAGATGGGATACAAGGAAAATAGAATCAGTAAGTAAAAGAGAGGTGAAGGTTTATAAACTAAAAGAGGAGGCAGTTAGGGTAAGATATAAACAACTATTGGAGGATAGATGGGCTAGTGAGAGTGTAGGCAATGGGGTCGAAAATGTATGGGGTAGATTTAAAAATGTAGTGTTAGAGTGTTCAGCAGAAGTTTGTGGTTACAGGCGAGTGGGTGCGGGAGGGAAGAGGAGCGATTGGTGGAATGATGATGTAAAGAGAGTAGTAAGGGAGAAAAAGTTAGCATATGAGAGGTTTTACAAAGTAGAAGTGATGCAAGGAGGGAAGAGTATATGGAGAGAAAAGAGAGGTTAAAAGAGTGGTGAAGCAATGTAAAAGAGAGCAGATGAGAGAGTGGGTGAGATGTTATCAGCAAATTTTGTTGAAAATAAGAAAAGTTTTGGAATGAGATTAATAAGTTGAGGAAGCCTAGAGAACAAATGGATTTGACAGTTAAAAATAGGAGAGGAGAGTTATTAAATGGAGAGTTAGAGGTATCGGGAAGATGGAGAGAATATTTTGAGGATTTGTTAAATGTTGATGAAGACAGGGAAGCTGTGATTTCGTGTGTAGGGCAAGGAGGAATAACATCTTGTAGGAGTGTGGAAGAGCCAGTTGTGGGTGTAGGGAAGTTCGTGAGGCAGTGGGTAGAATGAAAGGGGGTAAGGCAGCTGGGATTGATGGGATAAAGATAGAAATGTTAAAAGCAGGTGGGGATATAATTTTGGAGTGGTTGGTGCTATTATTTAATAAATGTATGGAAGAGGGTAAGGTACCTAGGGATTGGCAGAGAGCGTGTATTGTTCCTTTGTATAAAGGCAAAGGGACAAAAGAGAGTGCAAAAATTATAGGGAATAAGTCTGTTGAGTGTACCTGGTAAAGTGTATGGTAGAGTTATTATTGAAAGAATTAGGAGTAAAACAGAAAGCAGGATAGCAGATGAACAAGGGGCTTTAGGAAAGGTAGGGGTGTGTAGACCAAGTGTTTACAGTGAAACATATAGGTGAACAGTATTTGGATAAGGGTAAAGATGTTTTGTGGCATTTATGGATTTGGAAAAGGCGTATGATAGGGTAGATAGGGGGCAATGTGGCAGATGTTGCAGGTGTATGGAATAGGAGGAAGGTTACTGAAAGCAGTGAAGAGTTTTTATGAGGATAGTGAGGCTCAGGTTAGAGTGTGTAGGAGGGAAGGGGACTATTTCCCAGTAAAAGTGGGTCTTAGACAAGGATGTGTGATGTCACCGTGGTTGTTCAATATGTTTATAGATGGGGTTGTAAGAGAAGTGAATGCGAGGGTCTTGGCAAGAGGTGTTGGGCTAAAAGATAAAGAAGCAAATACAAAGTGGGAGTTGTCACAGTTGCTTTTTGCTGATGACACTGTGCTTTTGGGAGATTCTGAAGAGAAGCTGCAGAGGTTGGTGGATGAATTTGGTAGGGTGTGTAAAAGAAGAAAATTGAAAGTGAATATAGGAAAGAGTAAGGTGATGAGGATAACAAAAAGAATAGGTGACGAAAGATTGGATATCAGATTGGAGGGAGAGAGTATGGAGGAGGTGAATGTATTCAGATATTTGGGAGTGGACATGTCGGCGGATGGGTCTATGAAGGATGAGGTGAATCATAGAATTGATGAGGGGAAAAGGGTGAGTGGAGCACTTCGGAGTCTGTGGAGACAAAGAACCTTGTCCATGGAGGTAAAGAGGGGAATGTATGAGAGTATAGTTATACCAACGCTCTTATATGGGTGTGAAGCATGGGTGATGAATGTTGCAACGAGGAGAAGGCTGGAGGCAGTGGAGATGTCGTGTCTGAGGTCAATGTGTAGTGTGAATATAATGCAGAGAATTCGGAGTTTGGAAATTAGGAGGAGGTGCGGGATTACCAAAACGATTGTCCAGAGAGCTGAGGAGGGGTTGTTGAGGTGGTTTGGACATGTAGAGAGAATGGAACGAGACAGAGTGACTACGAGAGTGTATAAATCTGTAGTGGAGGGAAGGCGGGGTAGGGGTCGGCCTAGGAAAGGTTGGAGGGAGGGGGTAAAGGAAGTTTTGTGTGCGAGGGGCTTGGACTTCCAGCAAGCATGTGTGAGCGTATTTGATAGGAGTGAATGGAGGCATATGGTTTTAATACTTGACGTGCTGTTGGAGTGTGAGCAAAGTAACATTTATGAAGGGATTCAGGAAACCGGCAGGCCGGACTTGAGTTCTGGAGATGGGAAGTACAGTGCCGGCACTCTGAAGGAGGGTGTAAATGTTGCAGTTTTATAACTGTAGTGTAAAGCACCCTTCTGGCAAGACAGTGATGGAGTGAATGATGATGAAAGTTTTCTTTTCGGGCCACCCTGCCTTGGTGGGAATCGGCCGATGTGTTAATAAAAAAAATAAAAAAAAATATATATATATATATATATATATATACGTATATATATATATATATACGTATATATATATATATATATATATATATATATATATATATATATATATATATATATATATATATATATATGTATGTATGTGGCCTAGCCACATACCCCCACCAGCACCAGGCAGGTAGGTAGATAAATGCTAGGCCTCTCTGGTCTGCCACCTTCCCCGCCCCAAGGAGGCTGACGGGAAGGGCAGGCTTGCGAGCCGCAGATGGTAGCAAGCTCCAGCCTTGGCACCTACCCTGCCCTAGAAGGGCTGGGTATGGTGATTGACCGTGACGATTAGGTAATTCATTCAGAGACTCACAGGTAAGGACCCATTAGGGGCGAGGGGGAAGTGGGGTATTAGGTCAAACTTGCGATTTTGGCTTAAATTGCAACGCTCTTCTTGCCATATAAGACAAGCTAAAATTTGTGTATGCAATAATTTCGCAAAAATCATTCTGAACCTAACGAAAAAAATATATTTCATTGTGTTTGTTTATTATTAAATTATTGTAGACGTATCTAAAATATATTTAGTTGGATAGGGCTAAATTAAATTGCGCTTGTTATAATAAGGTTAGATAAGTTTTCTAAGTTTCGTTTGGTACAAAATTAATTTTTTTTTTACATTAACATAAATGAAAAAAATATATCTTTAAACGTGTAAGAGAAAATTTTAGAAAGGACTTAATTTTTAATGAGTTCTTGCCTGTTGACTGAGGGGTGGAGGGGGCTGTGAGGGGAGGTGGTAGACATGGAGGAAGGGTAGGACTGCTTATATATATATATATATATATATATATATATATATATATATATATATATATATATATATATATATATATATATCAATAACACACTGCGCTCAAGGACTGAACCCATGTTGTACTGGCCCGCCACATGGGAAGCGAGAACCACTTGACAATTTAATGCACAGAACCACCAAATCCTCTAAGAGGATTTGGTGGTCCTTTGGGTTAAAGCGTCATGTGGTTCTCGCTCACCATGAGGCGGGCCAGTACAACATGGGTTCGAGTCCTTGGCTAGCGCAGTGTTGTTATTGATCAATACCACTCGTTCGTGGTTACATATATATATATATACATAGATACATATACATAATACATCAACCACAGGTAGAGAAGGGTAAATGAGATTGATATAACTCTTTTACGTTGTAAAGGCATCTTCAGGAGCAATGCAATGTAAGAGGAAGGACTAGGAATCTCATTATTAGTCTGGACAGATGCATTTAGGAGCACAGCCCAGAAAGGCGACCTTGGTGAGGCACCCGCAACTCCACTTTGTGAGCCCAGCATAAGGAGCTTTACAAATGTTCCTGACTGTTCTACGTTCGTAACCTCAGCACTAGCAATAAGTCAGTTGTCCATTCATACATAATCTGTCTCGATATAGTTATTCGGAACAGCTGACGTTAGATTATTTCTTCACCCCACTTGTTGGGAACTGGTGATCCTACTTGCGCCATGGCTGACACATTAGGGTGTCACGATACCAGTAGATGTGGGGAGCCTTCTCTGTGTTCCTTGTCAATGCACTAGTCCTTGCAGGTGCTTCATAAAGCGTCCAGCATCACGATATTCCCGTTGCATAATAAGCAAATGTATGTTATACACACAATCACTTAATTATAATGGATAAGGAATGTAGGTGGAAAGGTTAATGTTGTTTACCTTAACACCAAAGGCCTCTGTCTATGTTGATTCCCCATTTTCTTTGATGTTTTTGCGTACACTTTTGGGCACCATCTAGCAGAACACAATGATCACCATCCAAAAGAACACAACAGTGATCAACATCCACCAGAATACCACAGTGTTCACCATCCACCAGAATACCACAGTATTCACCCTCCATCAGAACACCACCGTTCACCATCAACCAGAACACCACTGTTCACCATCAACCAGAACACCAGTGTTCACCATTAACCAGAACACCAGTGTTCATTATCTACCAGAACACCACAGTGTTCACCGTTCATTTAGATGATAAATTATTATGTAAAAGCTACGGCAGGTATTAACATAGCTGCCGCTGGCATCGCCATGGCTGCCACTGGTGTCAACATGTATACCACAGGTCTCAACACAACTATTGCGACAACAGACAAGGTAATGTTGTGACGCCATGTTAAGTCAGAGGTCACAGTGGCCTCACACGACTCTAGCCAACTTTTACCACAACACCAACAATTTACATTCCTAATCACCGCCTGGAATACAGAGGGGTAAAAAAACGTGAATAAAGAAACTCTGCAAAGTGTTTCAAACAGTCCGGGAACGGTACTGCAGATCTCTTAATTCCTCGGCGTTTGTACTGGGTGGTCTGGCTTGCTGGGCCGGTGTACTGTGTCTCTGGCTTGCAGGGTATATGTACCGAGTCTCTAGGATGTAGGGCATGTATACTGGGTAACTAACTTGTTGGGCATGTGGACTGGGTCACTTGCTTGTAGAGTATGTGCAGCTCAGCAGTTGGGATGTGCACTCATTATATAACAGTAATATCTCCAAGTCTGAAGTTCTGGATATTTTTTGTTTATGAAGTACATGAGAGTAACTGAAGAATTTACCGAAAATATGCTAAATAATTCCGGGAGAGAACAGAGTTTAATATGAATTAAATATCTCACGATTTCGTGAGGTCTGCAATATTCAACACGAAGCAGTTCAGGGAAAGAAGGCTCGTAACTTATTGAAGTCGTAGGTGGACCTGACGTCTCGTTCTGACTAGTGGTGCTAATATTTTATATACGTTATGTGGTCATGATTAAATCATGAGATATCATGAGCGAATCATTACCAGTAATGCTCTTTCGCCAGTAAATCAGATTTGTGACTCAGGTATTCTTATTTTATATAATAATGTTGGTAAAATTACCGACAATATGTTAGGTAAAAGACACAAGTGCAGCTAATGTGACATTTTATTGTGACAACGTTCCGGTCTCCGGGAGCTTTGTCAAGCCGGCATGACAAAGCTCCTGGAGAACGTAACTTTGCCACAATAAAATATCGCATTAGTTGGACTTGTGTCTTCTTACCTAACATTCTTATTTTAGATAAGTAAACAGATCTATTAATGATGGAGCTCCACACTGATTCTTACAGAGAGAAATGTTTTTATGTTGTTATGAAGAAGGTAAAAACTACTTATTTGAAGCCATAAATGTACGATATAGGTGAAGAAAAGGCAAAATAAATTGGCTTCCTATTAATAGCTAGAAAGTGCATATTTTCTATTGGTGTATCTTAATTGGAAGTATTTTTTTTTACCTAATTTGTAAATGCGAATTTGCTAATTTTATAGACTTTTTGTGTGAATTTGGGTTTACATAAAAAAATGCAATATCAATTTTATTTTTTTAGAAAAATTCTAGATAATTTTAAATAGATGAGAAATGGAAAAATGAAAATTGAAAAATATTGAAAACTCATGTGTGAATTTGGGTTTACATAAAAAAATGCAATATCAATTTTATTTTTTTTTAGAAAAATTCTAGAGAATTTTAAATAGACGAGAAATGGAACAATGAAAATTTAAAAATATTGAAAACTCATCTTCTTATAGTGTTTATAATTTTCACGAGTTTAGTGAACCTTTAAATAATGCAAGAGGTGATGCCTGAGCTGGCGCATTGTAAGCAACAGTATTTTCTCTCCACTAACTTCCTCCAAGGCTTTCCCTTATAACTTCAGAATGACTTATCCGATCGGCTTTAAATTTTCAACCCTGATCAACTATTATTTGACTAAGGTTCCATAAGCAACTGACAGCTACAGGCGCCATCTGCTCAATTTTATATAAAAACAGGAACATAAGAAAGAAGGAATACTGCAGCAGGCCTACTGGCCCATGCGAGGCAGGTCCAATTCTCCTACCGGCTTAAGCCAATGCCCTAACCTAGTCAGGTCAGGTCACATTCACTTAAGGAAGGAGCACGGCATTTGACCTAGTAGCACAAGCTAGTCAGATCCAACTCACACCCACCCACATCCCATCATCCACAACTCTATTACCAAACCAGTGCTTTCCTATATCCTTCCTGAATCTGAATTTTTCCAACTTAAAGCCATTGCTGCGAGTACTGTCTAGGCTAGATGTTTTTAGCACGCTATTTACATCCCCTTTATTTATACCTGTTTTCCATTTATACACCTCAATCATATCTCCCGTAATTCTATGCCTTTCTAGAGAGTGCAGATTCAAGGCCCTCAGTCTATCCTCATAGGGAAGATTTCTGATACATGGGAACAACTTTGTCATCCTCCTCTGTACGTTTTCCAGAGCATTTATATCGATTTTGTAATACGGTGACCAGAATTGTGCAGCATAATCTAAATGAGGCCTAACCAAAGATATATAGAGTTGAAGAACAACCTGAGGACTTCTATTATTTATACTTCTTGATATGAAGCCAAGGATTCCGTTAGCTTTATTGCGAACACTTATGGACTGTTATCTTGGTTTCAGATTACTGCTAACCAGAACTCCTAAATCATTTTCGCAATCAATAATATTAAGATATACATAATTAATTTATATGTGGCATGATTATTTTCCTGTCCAACATTTAGAACTTTGTATTTATCTATATTAAACTGCATCTGCCACTTCTCCGACCACTGCATCAGTCTATTCAAATCATCCTGGAGTGCTCTCATGTCCTCATTAGAATGAATTGGACGGCCTATTTTGGTGTCATCAGCAAATTTGCTTATGTCGCCATTTATTCCCTCATCTATGTCGTTTAAGTAAATTCTGAACAACAAGAGGCCCATCACTGACCCCTGTGGAACACCGCTTGTGACGCCCCCATTCTGATTTCTCCCCATTTATGCAAACTCTCTGCTGCCTATTTGTCAACCATGCCTCTACCCAGAAAAAAATTTCTCCTCCTATTCCTTGTGCCTTAATTTTCCTCAATAGCCTCTGATGTGGAACTCAAACGAAAGCCTTACTGAAGTCTATATACACAATATCATATTCAATACCATGATCTACCTACTCAAATACCTTAGTGAAAAAAGTTAGTAAATTCGTAAGACAGGAACGCCCCTTAGTAAAACCGTGCTGAGATTCATTAATCAATTTATGCCTTTCAAGATGGCTACGAATTGCCTCGGCAATTATTGATTACATAAATTTTCCCACTATGGAGGTAAGGCTTATTGGTCTATAGTTCGAAGCTAAGGACCTGTCACCTGCCTTGTAAATTGGTAGTATCACATTTGCCATTTTCCACTTGTCTGGCACTATTCCAGTTTGTAGAGAAATATTGAAAAGATTAGCGAAAGGCTTGCTAAGTTCCTCTTTATATTCCCTTAAAGCCCTTGCAAACAGTTAATCAGGGCCTGGGGATTTGTTAGGTTTTAATTTCTCTATTTGTCTGAGGACCATGTCATTAGTTACCCCAATCGTGCATAGTTTATTATAGTCCATTCCCGAAATTAGTCTTCATGAGATAACTTTAGAAAGCCTCTTTTGATCGGTGTTATTTTTTTCCGCTTCTAACATCGAAATGGCGTAGTATTGTTTGGCATAAGTGGGTTATGCTTCCTGAACGGTGATACACTTATGCAGTTGATGGGCACTTGATCCAAAGAATTGGGCTTTTCCTCTCCTTTCTCTAATCACATCTGAATGCATCGCATTACACAAGCACTATGTAATCCCGACGGGTTTATGGATTTCCCCCTAATTATAATAAAACCATACTTATCGGCATTAGACTTTAATGTCTGATGCATTGTATGAAATGGTTGATAAGTTTTTTGTATGAAAAATTTGTTGAATTCTGTACAATAACTGGAGAATACACCTTCTGGTCGTCTTCAAACTTTTAGTACTGATGTGTTTTCATCAACATAAGCTTTACGTTGATTACAGGTTTTGTAAGTTTTATTGAAGAAATTGTTTCTGTTTGTGGAATAACTGGAGAATGTCTTCTAATCACAAATAAACCACAACGTTCATTGTATTTGGTTATGCTAGGTACTTTTATGTGCCCATAACATCCGTCAGCTTTCAGCATCATTGTAGATAAGAGTTATGTTGTGTACCTAACGCTTGTTTTCATGAATGAAATTAGGAAAATATGAAATAAAGTTTTCCATATGATAATACTGAGTGCCTCATTCCAAGCTCATAATTTGTTGATGCAACTTATGTGCAGTTTCAGTCCTAATGTACTGAAGTTTCATAGGATATGGGACTCTCTGAAGGCATAAGAGACATACTGAAATAGTGTTTCTTAGAGGAAAGTTTGAATTAGATTTGGGTTGTGTATGTTGAAATTGCATTTTTATTGAACAAATTGTGAAATTAGTTTCCATGGGATGCCTATTATTTAACTGTTTAAGATAATTATGCCATACTGTGCACAATTCCTATCACGTTCAATACAAGGATATCTTTCTCGGGTCGCGCATCTACCTAAATACTCTACAATTAGTTGAAATTCCAATAATATTTGAAGTTGAAACTTCATTTTATTCCCTACACAAAGAGTAATACTTTTATTTTGATATGAAGATTAGCAGAAACAACTTAGTTGAAATCATAAGCTTAAGATATACATGTCAAGTATCTATTATGCTGTGATGGCGAAGGAAGAGCTGGTAATGAAATGTTTGAGAATGATGTGATGATGACTTACGAATAATGTAGTGATATAGGATGTTTATAACACTCTAAGACTCATTGTGAAATTGTTGGTAGATGTATTGGATTATGTTTATGTGTTTTACTAAATCGCCATCACACATGTGCGAAATAGTAGACCATGAGCATTTTGGGAATTGACATTAGAAATTGACATGTACCTAGGGCCTGAAAAAAAAAATTGATTTCAAGAACAAAACTTCTAAAAATGTAATTATAGAATGATGTGAAAATGTATCTGATATAGTCTTATACAATTTACAGAACCAGAATTTCAAAGAAATCGCATGAAAATGAAAAGGGAAAAGAATTATAATCTGTTGAACATTAAGACATTCTTGGCCCCTTAAGAGAGGTATCCAGTACAATAATTATTTTGAACATTTAAAAATATTGCGCACATTACATTCTTCCCACTAAAGGTGCCCTGCATTCATTCTGGAACTGCTAGGTTCATGGAAGGTTCTTTTTCAGGTTGCATCTCAGTGTATGGTAAATGTCTTGCCATGCATTTACCATTATATTCTTTCATAAGTTTATTGATGCAGTCTGGATGTGGTATGCGTAGGAGTGAGGTTGTGTGGGAATGTGTGGGAATGTGTGGGGATGTGCGGGAATGTGTAGAGATGTGCGGGGATGTGTGGAGATGTGTGGAAATGCCTGGGAATGTGTGGAGATGTGTGGGAATGTGTGGAGATGTGCGGGAATGTGTGGAGATGTGCGGGGATGTGTGAAGATGTGCGGGGATGTGTAGGAATGTAGCAATTTTGAGTTTGAAATAACTGCTGGGAAGCGTGTGTATGTGTGTTTTTTTTTTTTTGTGTGTGTGTACTCACCTAATTGTGGTTGCAGGGGTCGAGACTCAGCTCCTGGCCCCGCCTCTTCACTGATCGATAATGGGCCCCTTCTCTTCCTGCTCCATGAGCTTTATCATACCTCGTCTTAAAGCTATGTATGGTTCCTGCCTCCACTACATCACTTGCTAGACTATTCCACTTCCTGACTACTGTGTGTGTGTGTGTGTGTGTGTGTGTTTATCATGCAGCCATATGTTTATCATGCATCCATATGTACAGCATGTAACCCCGTGTATGTATACCATGCAGCGTCAAGCGTGTGTATACCAAGCAGCGTCAAGCGTGTGTATACCATGCAGCGTCAAGCGTGTGTATACCATGCAGCTCCGTGTGTATGTGTACATCACAACTCCGGGTGTGTGAGGACAATATGAGAGGCAGGCAGTAGCAAGATGCAGCCTCAGGTTCTTCTCAATAACCCCAGCAGCAGCAGGGTAGTGGACCGGAGTTGACAGCTGCACCGGATGACTATCTCCACTAGCTGCTCACAGATGCCATGGCCACCGCCTCCACTTAAAACCTACTCAACTTTCTTTGATGCTTTTTTGATTCGGTACTCTCGAATAGCTGTTTCAAAATCACTTTTTTTTAGTGCTTCAAATTGCCTCTTGTCCTCAGACAGCGAATATGACTGAAAATTGAGGCTCGGAGAAGGATGTGCTGGCAATATATAAACATCATACCCAGACGACATATCCCGCAGTATATCACCGCAGAATCACTTTTTGTTGTCACTCGGAAGATTAAAGTGGCTCCTGAAACCAGAATTTATCGAGAAAACTTTCATGCCAAGATTGGATCCCTGTGAGAAAATGAAATACTTACAGCTTGTTCATGGCCTCTTTGGCACCGTGACAGACGTATTCCCCCGAAGCCTGGGTTCCATACTCCCACAGATTAGTGTATTCACGGGACTGCTAACCTTATGTTTGTAACTAAGGTACTAGGAAATCTAAGTGATAGGGAACTGCATTAAACGTTGTGTTCTGGTTTGTGGCCGGTGCCTACTATGTCTCGAATGCCGTCAAGGTGACAAACACAGAGTATTGAAAAATTTTAATAGTGTGAGATGGGTCAAGAATTCGGCTGCGGTGAGATCCCTGATTTTTGCAATAGAGTTGTAGATCAGTGGAACGAACTGTTGAAATGAAGAACTGAACTGAACAAGTGCGTGTATAGTTAAATGTGGTTGAAAAAATCGTAACACACGTCAATTAACGTAGTGCATTGCACTTCCTTTTTTATTTATCTGTGTTTCTTTGCTGAAATTTGGATCAAGAGATTAATTGAAGTTGAGTGTTTAAGATCAGTGTTTTAAGGCAGAAGGTGATGATGATATGGCCACTGGATCTCACTTCTTATCAGCTGTTCTGTTCACTCGAATGGAAGTTTGTTGATAGAACCAATTTTTTTTATTGTTACCTATTTTTGTGAGGCTGAATTCTGTTATATGTTTTTCAAGGCAAATTCTCAAAATAATATAGACCCCATTGTCCTCTTGATAGGCAAAAGTTTTTTGTGGATTCAATCAATGCTTACTCATTTTCATTTTGAAGGTGCAATAGGTTTTATGTGTGATATTTGCTTCTTTCTAATTTACTGTGTGGTTGTGGGTTTTCTCATGTGTTGGAACAGGGCTGGACTTTCTGTACTTCCTTCACTGATTTCATGTGTTCCATTGTCCGTTTTTTCTTCAATTTGCCACCTTCTTGTCCTCATTACAAAGAGCCCCAATTATTACGAAGAATAATGTATACCATGGCGTTTTATGCATTGCTGGTTTTCATGATTTTGGCGAAGCAGATTTCTGGTTTAATGAATCCACAAGAAGCGTTAACCTTCACCTTTGTGTGTTAGTGTGACTTGTAAATGATCCCAATATGACCGAAACGTTGTCATAAGCTACTCTCTCCTATGTGCGAGTTATTTATGTATTGTTCCAGTCACAGTATTATGGCAATAACTAGATGTTATTTCCAAAATTGAACTGAAGAAACATACACCAGCTCCAAGCCTCACAGCGATAGATTAGGTACACAAATAATTCACTATGGTTACATAACTTGATATGAGAGTAAATCCAGAGGTCACAGCACAGGATATCATCCCATATCAATATCATCTGCCTTAAAACAGAAAACTTAGGCATCCAACTTAAAACAATATTTTGATCCAAATTCCGACAATGGAACTGGCGTAAGATGAAACACAAGAACACTGTAACAGGTTCTTGGTGGGTCTCATTTACATTGTACTTCTCATGCACCTGTTCAGAAAAAAATATTCTTACTTTCAGCATTTCGTTCTAATAATTTTCAACACACAAATAACCCGCATATAACAGAGAGGAGCTTACGACGACATTTCGGTCCGACTTGGACCATCTGTGACTTTGTAAATGGTCCAAGTCGGACCGAAACGTCGTCGTAAGCTCCTCTCTGCTATGTGTGGGTTATTTGTGTATTGTACCAGTCACCGTATTGTGACTTTTTCTGTTAATCATCTTCAAGTTTATTGTCAAACCTGAGTTCTCCTGACCTGACGTGTAGCTCCTGGATATAGTGATAAGCGAGACAAATTTGCAACAGCTGGGTATCTTTATTGCAAAACATTTCGCCTATACCAGTGATTCTCAACCAGGGGTAAATTTACCACTTGGGGGTAAAAAAATTACATGGCAAGGGGTAAATATTTATGTGCAAAACCTTAATAAAAAAAAATTATGACCTTGTTTTTCTGTCGCTTTGTGAGAGTGATAATTTTTTTAAATGGAAGTAATGGGGTAAATGGAGAAATACATCAAGCTGAGGGGGCTAGTGATGGAGGAAAAGTTGAGAATCCCTGGCCTCTATACAGTAGGCTTCTTCAGTCTAGTACAGGCAAGGCAACAGAAGTAGAAATGTAAAAATGATGCAGTCCCTCCTGGAGAAGCTTATAAACTATCAAAGGTGAGGAGCAGTTAATCATGACGACAGGAGAGGCGAAGCCCACTAGCAGAAGTAAGAATGAAAACATTGAGAGGGCAGGTCCCTCTCAAATCCATCCTTTCTCAAAAACAAATCCAAGATGTTCTCTGTAACAAGATACCGTTGTGTTGCTGAGTCTGGCAGAGTGAATATGATAATGGAATACAATATCGAGAAGTTGATAAGTGAAACACTGAATAACGTTACTTAACTGTTGCACATGGGTCTTACTTATCAACTTGTCACTATTGTATATCATTAACAGATGGTATAACAAACAGCGAATTCGTTGGTCCTCTCAGCTTATGTAAACATGTTCCATTTTTAATTTTCGTATCTGCTGAAGAGGACCTCAGTTGAAGGTTGAAATATACATATATTTTCATTTATGTTTTCGCATCATTCACTCCATCACTGTCTTGCCAGAGGCATGCTTACACTACAGTTATAAAACTGCAACATTAACACCCCTCCTTCAGAGTAAACTGTTCTTCTAATCTCCAGTACTCAAGTCCGGCCTGCCGGGTTCCCTGAATCCCTTCATAAATGTTAAATTGCTTACACTCCAACAGCACGCCAAGTCCTAAAAACTATTTGTCTCCATTTTCTCCTATATAACACGCTCACGCTTGCTTGTTGGAAGTCCAAGCCCCTCACACACAAAAACCTCCTTTACAACCTTTCTCCAACCTTTCCTAGGCCGACCCCTACACCGCCTTCCCTGCACTGCAGATCTGTACATTCTCGAAGTCATTCTATTTCGTTCCAACCTCTCTACATGTCAAAACCATTTCAATGGCCCCTCCTCAGCCCTCTGGATAATAGTATTGGTAATCCCACACCTCCTCCTAATCTCCAAACTACGGATTCTCTGCATTATATTCACACCACACATTGCCCTCAGACATGACATCTCCACTGCCTCCAGCCGTCTCCTTGTTGCAACATTCACAACCCATGCCTCACACCCATACAAGAGTGTTGGTAAAACTATACTCTCATACATTCCCCTCTTTGCTTTCATGGATAAAGTTCTTTGTCTCCATAGACTCCTCAGTGCACCACTCCCCTTTTTCCCCTCATCAATTCTATGATTCACCTCATCTTTCATAGACCCATCTGCTGACATGTCCACTCCCAAATAACTGAATACATTCACCTCCTCCATACTCTCTCTCTCCAATCTGATATCCAATGTCCCAATACATAATTTTTTTTGTTATCACCTCACCTTAGTTTCTCCTATATTCACTTTTAATTTCCTTATTTTACAGTGTCATCAGCAAGCAGCAACTGTTACAACTCCCACTTTGTGTTAGATTCTTTATCTTTTAACCCCACACCTCTTGCCAACACCTGAACATTCACTTCTCTTACAACTCCATCTATAAATATATTGAACAACCATTATGATATTATACATTCCTGTCTAAGGCCTACTTTTACTGGGAAATAATCTCCCTTTTGTCTACATGCTCTAACCTGATCCTCACTATCCTTGTAAAGACTCTTCTCTGGTTTCAATAACCTACCTTCTATTCCATACATTTGCAATATCTGCCACATTGCCCCCTATCCACCATATGATACGCCTTTTCCAAATCCATAAATGCTACAAAAATTTCTTTACCCTTATCTAAATACTGTTCACCTATATGTTTCAGTGCAAACAGTTGGTCTACACACCCCTACCATTCCTAAAGCCTCCTTGTACATCTGCTATCCTGCTCTCCGTCTTACTCTTAATTCTTTCAATAATAACTCTACCATACATTTTACCAGGTATACTCAACAGACTTATTCCCCTATAATTTTTACACTTTCTTGTGTCCCGTTTGCCTTTATACAAAGGAACTATGTATGCTCTCTGCTAATCCCTAGGTACCTTACTCTCTTCCATACATTTATTAAATAAAAACACTAGCCAGTGCAAAACTATATCCCCACCTGTTTTAACATTTCTATCTTTATCCCATCAATTCCAGCTGCTTTACCCCCTATCATTCTACCCACTGCCCCACGCACTTCCTTCACACTCACAACTGGTTCTTCCTCATTCCTATAAGATGTTATTCCTCCTTGCCCTATAAACGAAATAACAGCTTCCTTATCTTCATCAACATTTAACAATTCCTCAAAATATTTCCTCTATCTTCCTGACACCTGTAACTCTCCGTTTAATAACTCTCCTCTCCTATTTCTAACTAACAAATGCATTCGTTCCCTAGGCTTTCTAAAATTATCAATCTCACTCCAAAACTTTTTCTTATTCTCAACAAAATTTGTTGATAACATCTCACCCACTCTCATTTGATCTCTTTTTACATTGCTTCGCCACTCTCTTAACCTCTCTTTTTCTCTCCATATACTCTTCCCTCCTTGCATGATTTCTACTTTGTAAAATCTCTCACATGCTTACTTTTTCTCCCTTACTACTCTCTTTACATCTTTCCACCAATCGCTCTTCTTCCCTCCCGCACCCACTTTCCTGTAACCACAAACTTCCGCTGAACATTCTAACACTATATTCTTAAACCTACCCTATACATCTTGTACCCCACTACCTATACTCTCACTAGCCCATCTGTCCTCCAACAGTTGTTTATATCTTACCCTGACTCCCTCCTCCTTTTGTTTATAAACCTTCACCTCTCTCTTACTTGCTGCTTCTTTTACTCTCACTGTAGCTACAATTAAAAAGTGATCTGATATATACACACACAACCCGCACATATAAAAGGGCCGAAACGTCGTCGTAAGCTCCTCTCTTTTTATGTGCGGGTTGTGTGTGT
Organism: Cherax destructor; assembly: GCA_009830355.1. Lineage (NCBI taxonomy): Eukaryota > Metazoa > Arthropoda > Malacostraca > Decapoda > Parastacidae > Cherax > Cherax destructor. The sequence goes on from WNWK01004142.1 coordinate 32,979, forward strand.
ATTGTTCCAGTCACGGTATTGTGCCTTTTTTGTTATTTATGATCTGATATATATGTAGCCCCTCTATAAACATGTATATCCTGAAGTCTACTCAACAGTCTTTTATCTAACAATACGTAGTCCAACAAACTACTGTTATTATGCCCTGTATCATATCTTGTATACTTATTTATCCTCTTTTTCTTAAAATATGTTACCTATAACCAAACCCCTTTCTATTTCCAATTTCACTCAAATGCTCCCCATTATCATTTACACATGGCGCCCCAAACTTACCTACCACACCCTCTCTAAAGGCTTCTCCTACTTTACCTAACTTGCCTAACCTTATCGTAACAAGCGCAATTTAATTTAGCCTAATCCAACTAAATATATTTTAGATAAGTTTACAATAATTTAATAATGATCAAACACAATGAAATATATTTTTTTCGTTAGGTTCAGAATGAATTTTGCATACTATTGCATATATATATATATATATATATATATATATATATATATATATATATATATATATATATATTTAAATAATTATAGAGAGAGAGAGAGAGAGAGAGAGAGAGAGAGAGAGAGAGAGAGAGAGAGAGAGAGAGAGAGAGAGAGAGAGAGAGAGAGAGAGAGAGAGATAGAGATAGACACTATACGACAGTGTCTATGAATACATAGATACTTACCTTGTCATACTTCCAGGGTTCGAGTCATAGCACTTGGCCACACCTCTTAATTTCGATCAACCGGATTTACTGATTATTTATATCCAAGGTGTTTGAGCCTCGAATCCCAAATACTCTTTCCCAGAAACAGCCATATATAAGTAGCTGGATAGTTGGTTTAAGCAGCGATACAGGGCACAGTGTATTTATTTCTGCTCTGACACATAATGGCACAAGTTGGGTGTTGGTAATTAGAACGTCAGGCAGTTTACGAGAAGTTGTAACATAGTTTAGCCAATTTATGAATCACAGGGACCACATTAATAGAGTTAGCGTTGCTGGGTATTTATTTGCCTTACGTACAGTACCGTTATGTAAGTTCAACTTGCTGTGAAGATTAGAAAGAGAAACTGAGTGTGAACAGCCGTTGATTCACATTTCATGGAGTCATTTATCGGGTCTCGTAATTATCGCATAAAACGTTAATTTGTTAAGATATTTATGAAACGACTTTACTAATTACAATAACTTTAAAATAGCAGGAAATTTCATGTCGCAACGAAAATATGAAACGTAATATTGCGCATTCCTTGTATTTTAAAACTGAAGTGTTGTTTCTGTTGCTGCTGTTATTGCTGCGTCTGCTGCAGTTACTGCTTCTGCTACTGCGGCAGTGGTAGCTTCTACTGGTGTGGTGGTGCTGCTACTGAGTTTCCCCGTCCCCCGTTAAGGAGATGACACGATGCCGGTGACGAGCACTTGAACTCTGGAACAGGACTTATCTTCCCCATCCTTGAATCGAACCTGAATACATCCCATCTGCAAAGCACTATATACCCACTACGTGTTTCGCATTATGTAGTCATTTGACTCATTTCTAGATGTTTATCTCTTTCCACTCCTTAAAACTCATTTGCTTCTGTTCAGCAGTGTAACCCTTCTCCCTTTCCTATTTCCCCTTTACATGATATCCTCCTTGGAATATAGTATCTCTCATCGCTACACTTAGATTTGTCTCTGCGATAGCTATGATATCTTGGCTTCCCTCTGCTATCCATTCTTTCAATTCACTGGTGCATTTGTTCACCATACTCTGAGCTTTCTTGTTTTTATTATTTTGCTTTGTAATATACACACTTTCTATTCATTGCTCATGCGTATGGAGGGGTTTGGTTAATGTGCACTAATACTGGGAAAGGGGTCAAGGTTTCAATAATAAATAGGGGGCGAAGGGGTGTGGGGTTATTGCTAGTGCTGGTTAAGTGACCCTTGAGTTAGGCCTACTAAGAGAAGGGAAAAGTGTGTGTGTGTGTGTGTGTTTGTGTGTGTGTTTGTGTGTGTTTGTATGTGTTTGTGAGTGTCTGTG